>PVIC010008120.1:0-38308 GCA_004025085.1 Thryonomys swinderianus
CTTCACCCTGCAGCACACCCTCACCCACTTTCTGTGGCAAGGTCTCGCTAGGTTCCATGTTGTCACAGCTAAGTCCAAATTTGTGCTTCTCCTGTCTTAGCCTCCTAGTGTTGGGATTACAGGTGTATACCACCATACCAACTATAAAATGTTTTTTTTAGTACATGTTTGCAGTACACAGTCATGGCATTTATTGTGGGGAGTTTGTGCATGTACATAACACATACTCTTTTTCTGTCCCCTTCTCCAGTCCTTCCGTGTTCCAACTTTTGTTCTCTTGCCCTTTGAAAAACTCTATTTTGAGTTTTTGTTCTTTTTTTTTTTTTTTTTTTTGAGACAGGGTCTCGCTTTGTAGTTCAGGCTGGCCCTGAGCTCACTATGTAGCCCAGGTAAGCCTCGAACTCAGCAATCCTCCTGCCTCTGCCTCCTGAGTGCTGGGATTACAAGCATGAGCCACCATGCCCGACCCGTTTGTTCTTCTTTTAATCTGCTCCTTTCCTTTCTTTCCCTCTCCCTACATCTCTTGTTCACTTTTCCATTTGAAGAAGATCTCCCTATTTTCTGTCATTTATTTTGCTCTTTATTTGTATTCTCAGTTTCTCATGAAGGAGACATCATGTGATATTTAAACTTGCATGTCTGATTTATTTTACTTTGTGGTGCAGGTTATATGCATTTACCCACAAATACCTCAATTTTATTATTCTTTATGGCAGAGTAGTATTGTATTTAAATATCACATTTTCATCATTCAGCTGTTGATGGACATATAGACTGTTTTCAAGATTTACCTATTATAAATTGTGCTGCTGCAAATATACATATGCTACTATATGATGACTTTAACTCTGTTCTAGGTTTCTATTTCCAGTCAATTGTGAAAATAGTGCTTTAGAAAAATTAAAAGTTACATAACAGGCATCTATTATAAACAGACATCTATTGTTGATTTAAGGAACAAAAAGTTACTCTAAATGCTTTAAAACTTCTAATTCCTGAGCTTGAGTTTGTCTGGAGCAAAGAATTCAGGGCCAAGCTTACTAATACCAAGGACTGTGCTTCAGGCCTCACAGCCCAGAGCCGGGACCAGGGCCAGCCAAGAACTGCTGTCCTTCCTAGTCCTTGTCAGGGCGATTCAGCCGTCCCTCACCGTCCGTGCAGCCACGTCTCTCTGGTCCCTCCTACCCAGCTCACTGTTGCTCGAATAGACTTTCCTGCCGTCGCCCACATGCAGGTGAAAATGTCATCGCAGACCCGCACCCAGAGAAGGGCAGAGTCCAGCCGCCTGCAGTCTTGCTGCCGTGTCGCCGCCTGAGCACACCCGATGTCCTTAGCTCACACGGCGAGCACATGCCCCGGCTGGCCTGCCTGGCCCAGCCCAGGCAGGCGAGGTCACTGGGCTTCTGTGTTGCAGTTCTCCAAGGAGAAGCACGTCATGGACAGGACCTCCGACAGGCTGAAGAAGGAGCTGGAGGAGGAGCTGCTGCTCAGCAGTGAGGACCTGCGCAGCCACGCCTGGTACCACGGCCGCATCCCCCGACAGGTACCTGCTTCCCTACACAGACACCGGCTGCCCTCGGGCTGTGTTAGATCCACGCTCCTGCGGGGCTCTGTTCCAGAGTGAATGGGAGTGAGCCCCTGATTGGCCAAAAGACAGCACTGTAAAGTGACTCACTCTTAAGGACACCCTGGAAAGAGCGAAGGTCAGGAGTGCAGTTCCACACGCCCTGTAGGCGGATGCAGGAAATTCCGTGTCCTGGTATCTGCACTGTGGCCACGAGGCCATTGCCACACAGCCAGTAACCCGAGGAAGTCTGCGGTTGGGCTGTGGGTCACCTAATTGAGCTCTTGGCCAGCTGCCACTTCAGCCTCCTGCCGCTTGGAACCTGCCTCCTTTTTAAGGTAGCAGGGCAGACGGCACAGGCTGACAAGGCCGCCTCTGTCCTCCCGGGGCAGCGTTCTTCTCTCCCTCCATCCCTCCCTGCCGCATCCTGTGACAACCCATAGGGGAGAAAAGGAGGACTCTTCAAGGACCACAGACTTGTAGCTTAGAAGATATCTTGTGTGATTACCATTTGAGTGATTGTCATGAATTGTGTTTTTATTTAATAATGTAAAAATTGAAAAATAGACTAAGTGTGCAAAATTGAGTATAGAATTTCCCTTGGGTTTTCATTGTGTCTGATCTGGCCAGTCCTTAACCGGGGACATGACAGGAAATGAGTAGATGGGGTGAAGAGAAGGGTATCCTGTGACAAAATTTTTTTTTAGTATAGCAGAGTGCTTCGTACTGTCAAAGAAATGATTCTTATTCTAACTCTTTAAAGCTTAAAGTTTGAAAAAAATACAGAAAACAAAAAGAAAATTAAACTCTCATCCTCAGTCGTTTCTCCTAAAGATAACCACTATGAACATTTTGATGTATATATACTTCCGGAGTTTTTCAGTCAAGCAGATGGTACTTTATATACCTTCTGTAGCCCACTTTCTTCATTTATTGCTGTGTCCTGGGAATCCTCACCTGCTATAAAACACTATGATGCACCAGACTGCGTTGTGTGTATGTCTGTTGTATACACATATCACAATTTATTAGACGCTTAGTGTTCCTAGCACTCTGGCCAGAATCCTTTAAGATCAATACCATGTGCATACCTGTAATTACTGCCACAGACTTAATTCTAAGGGATGGAATTTTTGTGTGAAAACATATTCTTAAAGCAAAGATGTAATTTTAAGGTAACCATGGTAGCAATACTATTCTAAGCTAACAGAAATATAACATTGATTCAACATTGGAATAGCCCAGAAAAATTTTCAAAGTTTATTAAACTGGTAACTGTGACCATGATTTTTCTCCTTACTGTGATCAGAAAATTCATTTGCCATTTGCCCTGAGTGTAAATTTTCAGAGACATTATCATGTCAGTCTAGATACATGAATATTATAACAAGTATAATCGTCATTTTATTCCTTTTAATCCTTATAAACCACTCCACAGGTAATACTATTATCACCATTTGTTTTGTTTTGTTTTGTTTTTGAGACAGGGTCTCACTTTGTAGTTCAGGCTGGCCCTGAGCTCACTATGGAGCCCAGGCAAGCTGCCGTGAACTCAGCAATCCTCTTGTCTCTGCCTCCCGAGTGCTGGGATTACAGGCGTGAGCCACCACACCCGGCATTATGGTATGCGGCGTTGATTGTTGGTGGGCGTGATCTCCACACCCAGCATTGTATGTGGTTACTGGGATCAAACTCAGGACCTTGCGCTTGCGAGGCAGGCACCGGAACCACTGAGCTAACCCTCCGGCCCTATTATCACCATTTTATAGATGATGGTATTTAGCCACAAAGATATGTACCTTGTCCAGTCCCACAACTGAAAGGGAATGTGAGCCCCAGCTGTTGGGCTAGAGAAAGACCAGGCTACGTAAACTTTCATTTTTCTATAAACATCATTGTCAAACTTTTTTTTTTTTTTTTTTGAGACAGGGTCTCGCTTTGTAGTTCAGGCTGGCCCTGAGCTCACTATGTAGCCCAGGCAAGCCTCGAACTCAGCAATCCTCCTGCATCTGCCTCCTGAGTGCTGGGATTACAGGCATTAGCCACCATGCCCGGCACATCGTCAAACTATTTTTGAGCACTGTGCTCCAGGCACTTGTGCTGTGCATATGTTACACATGCAAATATAAACTCTTCACAATAACTATGAGGTGAGCGACCCATCAGTAAGTAGCTCTCCAATTTGACATTTAACAAATAAGAGCCAACTGAGGAAAGCTGTTGATCCAGAAACTCCTAAAAGGATCCCAGATTTGCCTTTCCTATTCCTCATTCATTGTTTGTCTGCAGTTGTCAGAAAACCTCGTGCAGCGTGATGGGGACTTCCTGGTTCGCGACTCCCTTTCCAGCCCTGGAAACTTCGTCCTGACCTGTCAGTGGAAGAACCTTGCCCAGCACTTCAAGATCCACCGCACGGTTCTGCGGCTCAGCGAGGCCTACAGCCGTGTGCAGTACCAGTTTGAGATGGAGAGCTTTGACTCCATCCCGGGCCTGGTGCGCTGCTACGTGGGCAACCGCCGGCCCATCTCCCAGCAGAGCGGTGCCATCATCTTCCAGCCCATCAACAGGACGGTGCCCCTGCGGTGTCTGGAGGAGCGTTACGGCACCTCCCCGGGCCGGGCACAGGAGGCGTCCTTAGCTGAGGGAAGGCCAGACATGGCCAAGAGGCTGAGCCTCACAGTGGGCAGCATCCAGGACCGGAAGCAGAGCTTGCCCAGGGGAAACCTCCTCAGGTGAGTCAGGGCCTCCTCATGTGGTATTCAGAGATGCCAGGCTTGACCAGGCAGATGAGGATAAGCAATGGAAAATGGCCCGATTAATCTACATCAAAAGCCAATGGTATATAGACACACATAATCCTATAATTCTGGGAGGCTGAGGCAAGAAGGCGGCAAATTTGAGCCCAGCCTGGGTAACAGGCAACTAAGATCCTGTCTTAGAAAAGGAGCTGGAGGTACAGCTTATTGTGAAGACTCTGCATTTAATCCCCAGGCAAATGGTGCAAGAGGTGAGGGCAGGAGAGGCCAGGCTGGTGGGGAGGTTTGTGGAGGAGGAAAGACTTGGCAAAGGAAAAGCCAGCAGAATGGGTAGACATTCCAGGGGGCAGGTTTCCCAGGCAAGGGACACAGCACAGGTCTGGAAACGGGAAGGGGCAAGAAGAATCTGAGAGGGTCTCTTTGGGCTGGAGAAGATGGTCTGTGTGAAGAGAGCCCCTGGCAGGTTCAGCCCAAAGGCCGGCTGAAGACTGAGATTCGGGATTGGTCCATGTGGACAGGGTGTTTAACTCAATGAGAACAGCTGAGATTTCAAATCTCTGTGTGTAGCACACAGAGCAGCCTGAACCTCAGGAAACAGGAGAGAAGCATTCTGAGAAGTGGGCAGAAAACCAGGGACTCTGAACATCCCTGAGTGAGGTACCCTGTGTTTCCTGGAGCCGGACATCCCCAGGCATGTTGACCACCAGGACAAAGCGGAGGAGGCTGGGCTGCACAGGCCCCAGTAAGAGAGCCCCCCCATTCTGTGCCAGGTTCTGAGCTTCTTGGTAAATTGATGTGTCTTATTCCACATACTGGTTTCCTGTCAAAACCAGGAGAAAATATTATAAACCATAATTGCTATATAGCAGAAACTTAGAAGCAAAATACAGGACGTTGTGAGAACGCAGGTTGTAGCTCTGCGCTCCTGGAGGCTCTGCATAGGACCTGTGTGTCCAGCACTGGCTCCATGCTGAGCAGCTGTGCAGCCCCAGGCAGGTCTCGGAACTTCTCTGGGCCTCCCTTTCTTCTTCTGAAGGGATGGAACTTGTGATGTTTAAGTGGCTGGAGATGGGCAGAGCACTTTGTAAGGACACGTAGTAATTGCTAGGTAAATGCTAATAATCCTAATAATGATGGTCATGTGGAAGGGAACATGAGCGCCCAACTCAGGGCAGTTGCCGGCCAGTAGACAAGAACTGACATTCAGGAATCCTCACTTTTTCGGTAAGGTTGGGCTTGAGATCCCCTTAAAATTTTGAGGGGTCCCCTTTCATATGGCCTCTTTGGAAACAGGCATTGGCTACTCAACCCTGAAGCAAGGATTTAATGTAAGAACAGAGTAAGAATTTATCTGGCAACATAGTAGCAACACTGGTCAAGAGGGTGCTGGGAGGAGCCTCCCTGTCTGCCCTGATACGGGTTTTAAGCCTATTTTTTAAGATAAGAAATGAAAGAAAGTCTTCAGTTGAACAGGGCAAGCCGACAGAGCCGCATTCTAAGACTGCCCTTCGGAATGCAGTGCCTCCCGCCTCCCGTCCAAGTTCACCCAGGTAGTAGATGCTGCACATCTAAATTTGGGGGTGGCTGGGCCAAACATAAAAGGCGGCCCACGACCTGTGGCCCTGCCCTGCTGCCCTTCAGCAGCTCCCCAACATCAGCTTTGGCCGGTGCCACCTGCTTTGACGTGGGGCTCGCTGGTTGGCTGGCAGTTGGCCAGATGCCCCAGGCAAAGGTGTGTATGCTCAGCCAGATTGCATTCCGCCTGGCTCTGTCCACCCTGGAGTCCAACCAGCTGATCACTGTGGATTCTGCTTAAATGTCGCTTCTCAGAAGCAGTTTCCTTTGGAATTTGCCCTTTGACTTGCCTTATCTCTGAAGGGCTCTGGACTTTCTCTGTTGCTGGGAGTTTGTTTGATGCTTGTAAAGGTAGGAAAGAACTTTGAAGTTTTTTACTGTGAGAGTGTTTATGCTGATGGGAGGGCCAGTTAATGTTGATTCCGTTTTGGCTAGTGCAGAGCCTTTTTCCTCTAATAAGACTCAATGGCTTAATAGTAATTAGAGAAATTCCCAGTTTGACTCCGAAGAGGGCAGAAGGGATGAAAGTAAATGTTTTGAAAGTGACCTCCTGCCTTTCGCTGTACCTTCTGGTTGCTGTTTGGTGACCTGGCTCCCCTCCTCCAGCAGGAGGAAGCTGACAAGCGTCCCCACCCCCACCCCAGACAGCCAGAAGGACGGGCAGCCGCCTCCCTGGGGGCCTGCAGATGCCCTGTGGGTACCGAGATAGGCAGTGAAACGGAAGCGCCCGTAGCTTCCTTCTAGGACACTGAAGCATTGTGGAAGATGCATGTTAGTTAGACAAGTCATTCCCCCAGAGTCTGAAAGTAATTTTAAGCTCTGTTAAAAGTACACATTCCAGTTCATCAGATTTTCCCCAGAGTACCATGAGACTTTTACCCTGCTCCGTTCAGCATGCTGGAAGGGCCCAGAGGAGGCATCCTAGGACTTAGCTGCCTTGGGGACCTGGGAAGGTGCCCTCGGCATAGACATACTTACAGTAATCGCCCTATCAGTAGTGATTCCTCCTCCCTGGACATTCCTTTGCCGTTAGGCTATGCGGAGCGGAGCGCTCCCATTTTCAGCAATTTTCTTTGTTTTTTTTTTTCAAACTTTCCATGACGTTGCCTAAACGTTTTATAGCTTAATGACATGTTTCTGCCCTGTTTGTCTCTGGCTTCAGGAACAGAGGGAAGAGCGGCAGCCAGCCGGCCTGCCTGGATCACACACAGGACAGGAGGACCTCGGCCCTCAAAGCCCATCAGTCCGAAAGTCACCTGCCGATCGGTATGTCTTCGGGTCTTCAGGGAGGGGGTGGCAGTGTGACCCCGACGTCTCCCGGCGTCGCTCTGGTCCCTCTGGCCCCCTGACCAAGGCTCCGTGCCCGCAGCACAGGAGAGGCGATGGGTGGCGCAGAGCGCTGAGCTGGGTACCTTTGAAATCCAGGCCTGTAGGGTGGAAGTGATTATCCCTGTTCTACATCCGAGGAAACTGAGGCCTAGAATGGTAAAGTAACTTGTCTAGAGTTGCCCAGCATTTGAAGCCAGGTTTTTTTTTACTTCTTTATTATTTTCTCAATGGAATCTCACCATGTTGCCCCGGCTGGTCTTGAACCCCTGGGTTCTTGTGCCTTCTGAGTGGTGGCAGCTCTAGGCACAAGCCGCTGCACACAGCCTGAAGCTGGGTTTTCTGATTCCAAGCTCATTGTACAATTGATGATCTTCATGGCAAGCCCCTGAGTCCTCTCCCTGGGCAGAGGGCGGCAGGGTTGACCCTAGGGATCCTGGCAGCACAGCTGTCTGAAGACCTCTTTTCCCGCTGAGGACCAGGAGCGGGAGTGGTAAAGTGTAGAGCGTGGAGAAACCTAGTAAGCAGCTACATGAGATATTGTTTTTGTTTCTTTTCATAAGTGACTTGCTAGGACCACAAAGTGCTTTTATCAATGTCCCTTAGTGAAACAGACGTCAGTGTCTTTGTCTCCCGATGGCTCTAGCTAGAACCCCTAGCTCTCCCATTTCACCCTGGCTTGGGGAGTAACTCGAACTTCCTGACGTGGAACTACAGACACGTGTTTCTTCACGCAGGATTGCGCGAGCTCTGCCCTCTGAGTCAGAGCCTTTTCCTGTGCTGACTTCTGAGGCTGTAGCATGAGGTCGCCGCTGTCAGCAGGCAATCCTTGCCGTTTTGAATTGGCCCAGAAGTGCGGGGCGGGGCCAGCCTGCCCTCCGCCTGTTCTAGACTGCTCTAGACCAGGCTTGGAGCCCTCACACCGAATTAAACGGATGAGAATTGAAACCCCGGGCAGAGCAAGGGCCAGGGAGCTGTCACTCTTGTTTGTTTCCTACTTTCCACACAGCTGAGCTTCCTCTGAACTTCTCTTCTCCTCACAGGCTGTAAGCTGCCTCCTCAGTCACCGGGTATGGAATCAAACCCCTGCCCTAACTCACCCGTGTTCAGGACGGGCAGCGAGCCCACACTAAGCCCGGCGGTCATTCGCAGGGTCTCCTTGGACACGAGGGCAGGTGAGGCACTGCGGGGATCAGACAGCCAGCTGTGCCCCAAGCCACCCCCCAAGCCCTGCAAGGTGCCCTTCCTCAGTGCTCCGGCCTCTCCAGCCACCTGGTTCAACTCAGAGGCCAACTACTGTGAACTAAACCCAGCCTTTGGCTCAGGCTGTGACAGGGGAGCAGAGCCGCCCTCAAGTGCGCAGGGCAGCCACGCAGAACTGCTGACAGCCAAGCAGAACGGGGCCGCAGCTCTCCGGAACTCTGGCACAAACTACTCGATTCTTGATGGGGACAAGGGGGCCAGACCTTGGGAAGTGCCGGCGGCACAGATGGACGAGGGGCAGGAGGACAAGTGTGAGTTTGTCAGGCCCATCCTGGAGACTGTGTCTTCATTCAGGCCCGGTGACTTTGAGTCAAAGCTCCTTCCTGCAGAGAACAAGCCCCTGGACACAGCTCTGCTGAGACGGGCAAAGGAACTGTTCATTAACAACGACCCCAAGGTCATGGCCCAGCACATACTGAGCGTGGACTGCAAGGTAAGTGTGAGCCTGGCAGCGGAGCTTCTCTTGACTCTTGGGAGGTTAGTAAAGGAGTTTTCCCCGCCTCATTGTGTCTGCTGGTCCAATGCTTTGCTTCTAAGACAAGTCTGAAGATAACGGGGGTGGGGATTTATTCACAGGGTGGGAACTATGGTCCAGACAACCTTTGCCCAAGCAGGAAGCTTATAAACGTCACCTAGAACAGAAGGAGGGCAAGGCCTCCACCCCTGCTAGTGACAGAAATTGCTGCACAGTCTACTTCTCTCTCGCTTGGTGCTTAGTTAAATTCTCCCTTGGCCTCAGCCTCACTAGGACTGGCAAAGCCAAAGGAGAATGGATTGAGATGAAAATGTAGTTTCTGGAGCAGCAGAGCCCTGATTATTTTTGTTATGTATACATTTTGTCTGAAATGATCTCTAAAATAAACTTGCTGGTATGGTGGCACATGCTAATCCCAGCACATAGGCAGCTGAGGCAAGAGATCCCAAGAGATCACAAGTTCAAGGTCAGCCTGAACTATATAATATGTGTATGTTATGTGTATATATATTTTGACAGTACTAGGGATCCAATTCAAGCCCTTGTGCTTGCAATGTAGGTGCAATACCACTGAGCTAAATCCCCAGCCTAAACTATATATAGTGCGGCTCTGTCTCAGAAAAACAATTTTTAGAGCATTGAATATAGGGCCTCACACATGCTAGACCAATGTTATATTGTTAAGCTATATCCCTTACCCATAAACAAAGAACTTTAAAGTTATTTTGATTTTTGGTGGGCACAGTGGCACGCATGTGTAGTTTCAGCACTCAGGAGTTTGAGACCTACCTGGGCAGCTTAAGAAGACTCTGTCTCAAAAAGTAAAAGAGGGGGTCAGGGATATAGCTCAGTAGCACCACGCCTGTCTGGTAAGCACAAGGTCCTGAGCTCCATTCCTAGTATCAGAAAAAAGTAAAATAAAAAACTACTCTGACCCTTTTTATTAAAAACACAATAAATGCCTTATTTAGAAAGAGTTAAAATAACACAAAATCCAGTTTCCTAGTGATCATCATTAACAGTGGTCAGTGTAACATTTTGCTCTGCAAGGGAGACATGTAAATGATGCATGAATAACTTTTTGCTTTATTTTCTTTATTGTTTGGGGGATTGAACATTCTAGGCAAGGATTTTACCACTGAGCTACATCCCAACCTTTTTAATTTTGGAGACATGATGTCCCTAAGTTGTCTATGCAGGGCTCAAACTTGTGATCTTCCTGCCTTAGCCTTCTGAGCAGCTAGGATTACAACTATGCACCACCATGCTGCTTGATGTTTGTTTGTCATGCAGTTGGCACTGGTCTATACACACTAATCCAAGCCCAGAGTCCTTCACTGACTAAATACAGCTGTTGATAGCAACATGGTTTCTGACAGAATCATTTCTTCCAGGTGCAGGGCCTTTTGTGCACAAGTGGTCTCAAGGCAGCCTCTTCCCTCAGAGCTGTTTCTCAACAGGTGTCTTAGGCGCAGCCGCCCTCATTACAGAGCAGCTCATCTCTGGCCATTTGATTGACAGATGAGGCCAGAGTAAGATTTAAAGCCCTTTTTTCATTTAAGGCCCTTTTTCATCGGTAGCTCAGGGAAGTCAGTTAACTTCAGATGTCAGGGTTTAAGAACTGGACTTTCCTTCCTGAGTCAGGAATCATGGCTGGAATCCAGTCTGAGTAGGTCCCCAAGAAGTTGTGAAGTAACTGAAGCGCTTCCGAAGCAAGCTTGAGGAGCGAGTCATTCCAGGTTGTCCTGGGCCTCCCTGAAAACAGGGTATGAGGGAGACCCTCCTTGCCCACACCAGCGAGGTGGTCTGCGCTGGGTGGGCGGAGAGAGGCCCTGTGAGGGCAGCCCTGAGGACAGAGCCCAGAAGTCAACAAGGCCGTTGACTGCCCTGGCTGTGCGGCCTTCGGGAGTGCACAGGTGGCCCTGTGAGATGCAGGCTTAATTCTGATCTTTCTTTAAACCTGTGTGAGGTGGAAGTGAGGATTTCTGTTCTGTATGTCCACCCGCTGAGCCCGGGGTCTGAGAGCAGAACCGTGCCAGCGAGAGCGAGAGTCTAGCCTGGGATGCAGCTGCTGGGCTCTCCACAGAGCAGCGTTGGGGAGAGGGGCCTGGGCTGTGAGAACCGGAGGGAGGGAATGCGGTGGCCCCAGGGCTTGATGGTAATCTAAGAGGGGGGGAGAGACCAGCTACTTCACAGGAGATCTGGAACCTCCTACCTCCTTTCACGGAACTAGGTCCTGAGTCTGGTCTCAGTTGGGAAGTATGTGTTCCACCCTCTTTCTTGGTCTAGTGCATTTTGTCCTCGTGGTGGAGCCCGCCGCCATGCCTGCCCTGAGCCCTCCAGCAGAGGAGGACGGGGGCGGGGGGCGTTCTGGTCTCTGCCCACTTTAACCCTGTGACAGAGCTATGACCAGTCCTCTTCTTTCTCCCCTTCCGCCTCTGTCTCCTTGTTCTCTTCCTGGAACCATCAGGCACAGTTTCTCTAAAAAGGAAGTTTTCCCTACCCCAAGCGTAGAGGCGGCCCCGAGCCAAGAGCATGGTGCCTGGGCCACCCACTGAGCCTCGAGCGGCACCGGCAGCATCTGGAGCCCACGTGCTGTCTTCCACCAGTGCGCACAGCCCAGGGGCTGACGCTCAGAGCCGGCAGGAGGCCTGAGCGCGGTGGAGTGGCACCCACCTGCCCCCGTGTCCAGCCCCGCCCTCCGGGTCCCTGACACCCTCCAGAATGGATGCTGCCCTCGTCCCACCCGTGTCTGGTACACAGCCATTCTCCCTCCTGTCTGTCCCTAGAAGTGAGCAGGAGTGGAGCGTCTGGGTTCTGAGTGTGGGCTGTGCGAGTTTCAGTCCCACCTCTAAATGGTGGTCAGAGAAAACGGATAATGTAAAGAAAGCACTGGCTAGTTTGTCTGGTCCAGGGTGAGCATTGTTTATTTGTGTTGAGTAGTTGGCACTGATTGAGCACCTGCTGTATGCTGGGACAGCTCAGGGTCTGTGTCCTGCCTCTGATAGGGGCAGAGTGGGGAAGGACAGTGATGTAGAACTCAAAATGCAACCCATGTGGGGAACTGTCTGCAGGACCTTGAATTAGGGCTGAAGCTAGAGATAGGGACGTTCTGAGCCGAGTTCAGAAAGCTGAGGAGCTAACTAACGCATCTTGTAGGAAGGCATCTCTGCAGGGACTCAGAAAACAAAAACCATGGGGAGAGAGGCTGTTTGCAAAGGTTTCGTTTGAAATTGTAGCCTAAATCTGTCCTCTGCTGAAGAAAGCTTGGTTGACGAAGGTGGGGTGCGGTAGGAAGGGGACGGCCTGGTAGGTCTTCCCTATAGTCTTTCCCAGTCTCCACTTCTGGGCTCACACCAGGTTCCTGCCTTCAGAATACTTCACTGGCACGCGAGGAAGACACTCAGAGCATGTAGGTGTGTGTCTGGTCCTCTGCGTGGGGCCAGCAGAGCCAGAGAGCAGAGCCTGGCAGTCTCATTCTCTTCAGAAGGTCCATGGCAGCAGGGAGGATGACCAGGTCAGGTCCCATCAGGCCTCCCTTGGGTCACCACAGAAGGCTCCAGAGACAGGGGAAGAAGGAGGAGGAGAAATGCACAGAGTTCTGCACCCCGACAGGGTAGGACAGCTAAGGCCAGAGGGCAGGGGGGCTGCAGTGTGAGGTTTTTGTGCTGCCTGCTGGGTGCAGCCCGGTCAGGGCTCGGTTCTCCTCCGTGCTCGGGGGCCTAATGTAGCCCTGTGGTATGGACTCAAGCCTCTCTTGTCCTAGAGCTCAGCCAGGGCAATCCATTGTAGCCCTAAGCAGGAAACTGGGGATGGCATGTTTATACTGAAGGTGGACGAAAGGCCTTTCTCTCCCAGAACAGGGACCTCGGAATGCCTGTTAGTGCTTCCAGAGCAAAATGGAATCACTGGCGAGCCTTCGGTCTCATCACAGAGTTAGAGGCGCTCCAGAGGTGGGGTTTGGAGCCTCACGGGGCAGCTGTCTAAACAAGTTGGGGAGGTGTGTGCGGAGGTACTGAGGTTGCCTTGCCAGGATCCAGCCAGAACGCTCCCCACTCCCAGATGACCACTGATTCGTGACTTATATATTCAGATAGCTTTGGGGGCTCTACGGAAGAAAGGATTTTGAATCCTTTCCCAAGTCCTTGAGAACGGTGGTCTACCTTGACAGTTGTCTTAAACAAGGGAAACTGAAGTACAAGTGAGGGCACATTATGAATTCTGCACGCCGTTCGAGGATTTACCGTTGGGCAGCTGATCCCACAGCCTCATCCTCAGGGCTACTGGTGGTTCCTTTGCTCAGCCAAAGAAGGGTCAGGGTTAGTAATACTGGCCAATTTCCAGATGTTTTTAGTGTATGAAGACGTCTGCACTGCTCATACACCTGGGATAATTGAGGTCAGGGAGTGAAGAGATTTAGGCCAGGGATTTAGCTCAAGTGCTACCATCCCTACCTTGGAAGCAGAAGAGCCCAAGTTCAATCCCTGGTAGCACCAGAAAAAAAAGGATGGTCATGGGCGAGTCCACAGACGGAAGAGAGGAACTGTCCTGTGCCTGTTGTATCTGCTAGTTGCTCTGTCATTACATCAGTGAGTAATGACGTGGCCGTCACAGAAATGCATTCACACAGCTGTAACATCTCCATGTAACATGTAATTATTATAAATAGCCAACCAGTGCTTAAGTTCAATAAACTGTGATTACGTACTAGAATTGAGGTGGGGTGGAGGCAGGTTTGGACAAAGATTTGCTTTAAGGAAAACCTTTTAGGAAGAGATAGGATGTGTTTGGGACAACGGGTTTCAAATCACTATCCATGTTTCTAATAGTTTCCAGACGCAGAGTGCATTTAGTGCACCCAAGAGAGGCGTAATGAAGGGTAATGGCCACCAGCCAGGGCTGTTAAGTGAGAACATAAATGGCAAAGCTCACAGCAGAGGAGAGCGTGGACAGGACTCTGCTCCTGCTCTGCAGGGACAGCAGCTCTGTGCACACACAGCCCTGCTGTTGGCGGCAGAGCATCGCAGCAGGATCCAGCCCGTGTCAGACAAATGCTCCGCAAACTGAAGCGCTCTCTGGCTGGCCGGGAACACATACCAGATCTGCGGGTCCCACGGAACAGTTTAGATAACCTCTCCTTCCCCCTGAAGTTTATGTTCTAGTATGTGTGTCAAGATGTCACAGGTGTCATGTGAATTGCACTCCTGGGTGCTGCAGCTCATGAGGAGACACAAGCGCAGGGCGCCGCCAGCTTCCCAGCCCAGTGTGCCTCTGCTGAGCTGCGGCCGGGCCAGCCCACTTGCTGATCGAGAGCATTTCCTCTTCACTCCTGGCAGGTTGCTAGGATACTTGAGGTCTCCGAAGAAATGAGAAGGAACATGGGTGTGAGCTCAGGGCTGGAGCTCATTACCTTGCCTCACGGACAGCAGCTGCGCCTGGACCTAATTGAAAGGTGAGCAGTGTGATCCTCTGGATTCCCACCATCTTCAACTCCTTGCAGGCTTCATGGGGCAGAGAGAGCAGCCCTGCCTGCTCAGAGTCATTCACGCCAGCTTGTGGCCCTGGCTGACTCTTCTCATAGGCAGAGCTGAGAAATCCTGGAGAGACACAAAGAGATGATACAGCAGAAGTCAGGGACAAGAACACTTTCCTGGCCCTGTCTGTGGAGCGGGTGGAGGGAGAGAGAAGCCTGTGTGTGGCTCCAGCCATTGCGTGTCCAGCCAGCCTGGGGCTGCAGAGACGTCTTCCTGCTCTGCCGGGGCCTCCAGCCCCATCTCAGAAGCTGTGGTGTCTTTGTCCTTCTGCAGTGAGGTTTGCTTGGGGAATTAGGTGGGAATTGGTACGTGTGGAGAAGAACAAATTCTGAACACTTTCTTTGAAGGGTGGACAGAGGAGGGTCAGGGGTCAGAGGATCATGGCACTCAGCCCCTGGGCCTCCAAAGTATCTCTGTCCCGGTGTCTCTGCTGTCCTCTCATAAAAAGTCAGGGTCCTGAGTGCCCACTGAAATACACATGTCTCGCTTCTTGGCCTCTTGGCTAAGATCAAGTGTAAAATATACACGTATGGATATGGATCTTTAGAAATTAGACATGCACAGGGAGGTGCAGTTGTAGGAAAGTATGTATGAGAGTAGATTTTCCTTTTTATGTCAAAAGTCAACCCTTTTGACACATTTTTTAAAAAGCTAACTTGGGAAAGACTGTCTTAAGCTTTGTTTAATACAACAAATACCAGAGTGGCTGTGAGTGACTACCCATGGCTTTCCATGATGCCCGTGGGCATAGCCCTGTCTGGTTCAAATATCTGCACTGGCCATAATGTCAGCCACTGCCACCTGTGGCTACTGGGTACCTGAAACATGGCCACTGACACTAAGGAATGAAAGCGTGTATTTATGACGACTACTGTAAGTGTAAATAGCCACAGATGGCTAGCAGATGTCAGCCCTAGGAAGTGAACAGTCCATTTCAGATAACATTCTGGGATTGATCCAGCTGCTTTCAAGGTTAGCTGCCTATAAATCCAACAGGACAACCCAGTACCCGTTCGCATTGACCTTGGAGCCCCAGATGTCTCCCATGAAACAGCCAGCGTGTGAGTCGAAGACGAGGCCGTGCAGACTTTATTCAGGCGCATTGTGGCCTAAGGATTTGAGGAAGTACAGACCCTATTTCTGAATGGCCTTCTTCCTGAGTGTGCTCTTCTCAGCCCAGGGCCTTGGCTTCTCAGTGCCACTGATTTCCTCTGTTGCCATTGGTGCCACGCCGTCACTATGTCTCTCCCCATTCTTCTGTGACATTTCCCAGCCTGAAGGCCACCCAGACTCCAGGCCTCGTGAATCTGAGCCTTACTTTTCAGTAGCACGAAGGGTGCCGGAGTGCAAGTCCTGGGCCCATGCAGCAGCCAGCAGGGTTAGGACTTCTCTTCTGGGAGTCTGACTTTCACGCTCGGCAGCAGCCACTTGTTTTTGTCCAGATCGCTGCTTGCCTGTCTCACACCTTAGCCTTTCTGGCCCACAGCCAGGAAGTGGCTCAATTAATTAGTGTTGTAGTTAACTAAAGACTAAGGTTGTGGGATACTGAGCAGCCCAGTGACATCACTTTCTTGGGTCCTGTGCATATGTTGCATGAATTAATATAATTACTCAACTAACCAGGTTTAAAGAAAGAAAGCTTGGCTTTTCTCTAGGACCATTAAAACACAGGAATGCAAAACAAAACACAAAATAATCAGCTGACATGGGAAGTTAGTTTACTGTTATTAAACCACACATTTAAAATGTTCCACTCAGTGTAAAGACACAGAACTCTTCCACAGATCTATGTATGTATTCATTGAGAAAGACAAGATATCAGAAAAAGAAAGAGACCAACAGGCAAAATGAGCCAAGACACAGAGGAACAGATCTACAAATGGAGATAATTGTGATCTGTTTCTACATGTCTATTATTTTTATAAGCACATACAATCTCCTTTTTTCACACTTCCTCTCATTTTACAGATGAAGAAACTGAGGAGTAGAGCAGTTTAGGCACCATTTTCTGATCATGCCCCAAGTAAGCACCATATATATTTATGTGCACACATTCATTACTTATTTGAAAAACATTAGAGAAATTAGTAACGGTGGATAGTAGTTAAATCATTGCTGCTTTTTCTTCACAGAGGGCAAGAGTTAGACCAGCAGCCCTGGGCATGAATTGACAGCCAAGGCTGTGAATTTGCAGTGGCCCTACACCTACAACGGCACATTTCGTTTTAGTAACCACAGCCATGAATTGGGGATTCATCTTCCAGCATTTGTACTATAGCCTGGAAAAAAATCCAACCATGGCAGTCCTGGCCAGATGTAATAAACTCCCAGGAGCAGATTTACAGAGGGAAGGAAAGGGATCAGTCTGTGTTTCCTGCCACCAATGACCCTGTTCTTATCAGCCATGCTGCTACGTAGAGAAAAGATCACCCTGCTTCCTGCTGAGTCTGAGCTTTACCCAAGGAGTTCAGTGTGAGAAAGGGGAAATGAGGTTTTATTTTATTAGGCTCTGATCTTATAAGCAAATCAGTTCCTTCTCATGAGTATTCAGTCTGTGTCCCATCTCCATTCACTTTGCGGCCTCCTGACAGGGGTTGCAGAACACATTCTTAGCCCTGTTCCTTTTTCCTAATACTGTGTAGTCTAGGACTGCGGACTCTGTATCTTTCTTCTTTCTTGTCCTTTCTGTTCCCCAGTCCAGGGTGCTCTCTGGAGGTCATCCCAGGCGACCTAGGTATTCGGTGTGTGGAGGACCTGGTGTTTTCTCAGACCTCTGGTGGTGGAGGGTATGAGACACAAACTCTTGAGCGGCTTTGACCCAGGAGTTCTTTGTGTTTCCCAGAGTTAAACCTGGCCTTGTCTAGCTCATCTTGCTTTCTTTTGAGACAGGGTCTCGCTTTGTAGTTGAGGCTGGCCCTGAGCTCACTATGTAGCCCAGGCAAGCCTCGAACTCAGCAATCCTCCTGCCTCTGCCTCCTGAGTGCTGGGATTATAAGCGTGAACCACCATGCCCAGCACAGTGGTATGTGGTACTGATTGCTGGTGGGCGTGAGTCACCATGTCCAGTACTGTATGTGGTTAGAGGGGATCGAACCAGGACCTTGCACTTGCTAGGCAGGCGCTGGAACCACTGAACTAAATCTTGGGCCCTCATCTTGTTTTTGCCTGCATTGTACCTTCGTGTCCTGGCCAAGGCCCTGACACAGTCCGCCTATTTGGGGATGGTCTCTGTTGAGACTGCCTCTCTGAAATGCCGGCTCATTTCATAGCGATAGCAGTAAATATGGCAAAATAGTTCTATTTCTGGCTGGTTTGGTGTAGTCTTCAAGGCCCATCAACCTAGGCCTGATCCCAATCTTCCTTTCAGACACCACACAATGGCCATTTGCACCGCCGTGGATATTCTGGGCTGCACAGGAACCTTGGAGGACCGAGCTGCCACCCTTGACAGGATCATCCGGGTGGCAGTGGAACTGAAAGATTCCATGGGGGACCTCTACTCTTTCTCAGCCATCATGAAAGCCCTGGAAATGCCACAGGTATGTTTCCATTTGCTTTGTGAGGTCCCTCAAAGAAATCTATATACCCATGCTTGGCAAATAAGACAATTCTAGTCAATATCTACAGATAAATTGAATCTTATTGATCAGGAAGCAACTAAGTGCAGTGTCCTAAGTATTTCACCTCTATAAAGAAAAAGTGGATAATTGCTATAGTTCACACACTTTGCAAGGACAGCTTGTTCTGTACATTAAAGTAGTTCCTCTTCCCAGAGGACCAGCGAGGATGAGACATTTGGCTAATCTATGTTGTGTATCAGTAACTGCTTTCCTCTGGGTCACCAGGTGTGTGGCCTGTTGGGGTAATGATAGGATAATCGAGCCACTGGGGGAGCTCCCTGCAGAGACTCTCCAAAATGGTTTGTCTCAAGTGCTGTCAGCCAGTCACCTAAAACAGAATCTTCTGTTAAAAATTGAAGTTCTTGGATCACTTGCCATAATAACTCCCTAGTTAGAATTCCTAAAGTCAGGCATTTGAATTAATCTGCATTGGCAGGCCTTTTTTCCTCTTCGGATGAGTGTCAAACATGAAAATCTATATTTGAAATCAAGCAAGCCTTTTAGAGAAAAGTCATCTGCTTTCTTATGACTCAGAACCAGCCTTTCTGTTTCTATTATTCTGTGTGCTGGCTACTTGGAAGACCTTGAGTATGAGATTACAGACCTACAAGCCTAACCAGCAAGTCCTAATACAAAGCTGCTGCATTTTGCTTGGCTATTTCATAGCCACAGATTGTCTCTGAAATCATGCCAGGAGCTCCTTCAAAATCTACCGTTACAGCTACTGAAGGATACAGCTACAGTCACACTCTTGCAAGTCAGAGCAGGGTAAGATAGTAATTTCCTTAATTAAAGCAAGGTCTCCTTAAAAATGAGAAGCTGAACAACTTCATTAGAGGTTTGGAGCAAGGGAAGAGTCATTTCCAATTATAATATTTCACAAGCTTTCATATTCAGATGGTCCAAAATTTTATCGGGTAAATACTTGAAATAAGCAATCTATAGATTGCCACGTTTGCATGATATACTGATTTCTAGTGTAAAAATATCTTAGTGTAGGGCCCAGGATTTAGCTCAGTGGTTCCAGTGTCGGTCCTGAGTCTGATCCTTGGTAACCACATACAACAATACCGGGTGTGGTGACTTATGCCACCAGCAATCAGTACCACATACCAAAATGCCAGATGTGGTGGCTCACACCTGTAATGCCAGCACTCGGGAAGCAGAGGCAGGAGGATTGCTTTGAGTTCGAGGCTTGCCTGGGCTACACAGTAAGCTCAGGGCCAGCCTGAACTACAAAGCAGGACCCTGTCTCAAAGAAAAAGTGTAATTTTTCACTTAGGCATTTTAATTTGCATTATACTCATTTTCCCTTATCTGAAACTGCCTACAATTCTGATGCTAAAGTTGTCCAGACAGCTTCCTCTGAGCATGGTAAAAGTGTCGTTTCCTGGAATCATGTGGTTGCTTTAAAAGACATCAAACTCACCAGTTAAGGACTTATCCAAACCACTCCAACGTAGCAGGTGTTGTTCCTTCTAGCAGCGTCAGATCTGTTTTTCCTGGAACACCTCAATGGTGAGGGACAGTCCCCTGTGGTGTGGAGGGCACTGCTGGGAGGACGTGGCATACCAGAGAAAACCGAGCAGGAGGGTCACTCCATTCTCACGTCCTCCAGACCTGCCTTCTGCCACGTCCAGGACAGTAGCCTCCCCCAGACATAGGGTTGCTTCAAAAAGGCAGCACTTCAGGGAGAAGAGTACCCAGAGGGAGACCAGCAGCAATCAGTTGTTGCTGATTTCTTCCTCTTGGAGTAGAGGGGGCTCTCAGAGGCCAACGAAGTGAGTTTCAGCTTGGAAATCCTTGGCAAGTTACCTGATCTTTTCTGTTGTTTTTTTTAAAGTATATATTTGCAGTATATCATGAATACATTTACTGTGTGAGGTTGGTACATGCACATGATACATGTTATTTTTGTGCATTTGCCAAAGATCAATCCCCCTATTTCCTATGGTCTGAGTTTCTTATATAAGAGAAGCTAAGTTGTGTGTTTGATTTATTTTACTTAATAGAATGGCAGAATTTTTTATGAGGTATATTTCAGAGAGGACTAACATCACAATATACAAAGAACTAAAAAAACTAGACCCTGTCAGAAAATAGGCAACTGAAATGTATAGACATTTCTCAGAAGAGGATGCACAATGGCCAATAAATACATGAAAAAGTGCCCACCATCACTGCTGATTAAAGATATGCAAATTAAAACAACACTGAAATTCTGTCTTACTCCAGAAAAAATGCTACTATCAAGAAAGCAAGTAATACGTGCTGGTGAGGCTGGGCAAAAAGGAACCCTGGTGTGTGGTTGCTAGGGCTGTAAATGAGGATGACCACTGTGGAAATCATTATGGAGATATTTCCAAAAAAACTAAAAACTAGAAATTCTATTTGACTCGACTACTATATTCCTCTTCTAAGAATCTTCTCAGAAAGAGTCATATTACAGTGGTACGTGGCCCTCCATGTTTACAGCAGAACAATTCACAATAGCTAAATCTTGGAAGCAGTCTATTTATCCATCAACAAATGAATGGATTAAAAAAATGTGGTATTTACACATCACGGAATAACAGTCTGCCATAAAGGATAAATTTGAATCATACTGTGTTTTGATCTGAGACCAAAACACTTACCTCATAGGGCAGCGTGAGGATACATGAAATTCTTTTAAGATACCTTTTGTAGAGTTGGCTCTCAATCCCTGAGTGCCAGTGCCTGCCCACCCTTGTATGGGGAAAACTTAAAAGACACAGAGGCTTGCTGGTTTTATGATGTAAAGAGGGGACCATTCATCTTAGGACAGTTGTCAGTGGCATATGCTGATGCTGACTACACTGTTCCAAAAGATGACAGGGAGTGAGCTTTAGCATCACGTGGTTGGGGCACTCTTCTCTGACACTGTGTACAAGCAATATTAAGATATGCTTGTGTCACATTCCTATCCCCTCACATCAGTAAGTCTCCATAGTGGATACTCGGTTATACCTATCAATCACTTGGCCTTGAAACTTCACTTCCAATAATTTGTCCTGTAGATATTTTTATAATATATACATGTTTATAAGTTCTTTACTAAGTAATTTTGTAATACTGAAATATGTTTAAAACAAGCTATGGCTTATTCCTAGAGTGCAACATTATACAGAAATTTAACAGTGAGGCTGCTCCATATGTACTTACATATCATGATTTCCATCCAAGAAGCGGAATTATTTCTTTTTAAAGGAATAAATGCACACATAGAAGCAGTTGAAGAGAGCTGTTTTTAGAATGGGTCATTAGAAGAATGCAGAACAGGATGCGGAAGGAGATTTTCTCTGTATTATCAACTGCTTTTGACATTTGCCCATGTGTACCTATCATATTCTAAAAGTTAAGCAGAAAGATACTTTTTTAAAAAGGTTTTTCTAAAATGACAACACCTTTCTTTCAGATCCTAAGGTTAGAAAAGACATGGACTACCCTGCGGCACCGGCACACCCAAACTGCCATCCTCTATGAGAAACAGCTGAAGCCTTTCAGCAAAATGCTGCACGAAGGCAGAGGTGAGCAGACGAGAGAAGGGGAGAGCCCCTGGCTGCCGTGCGTGTGTCACGCCCGTGTGTAAGCCCAGCAGGTCATATTCTGTTCTGTCAGTCAGGAGGGCCTGTGTCATCTGCAGGACTGCTGCTGGCTTGGCAAGGCTTTTACCGGGTGATAGATCACTTGTAAAAGGTTTGCAGTTGCTATTAATAAAACATCACCTCGGGCCAGAGGGTTAGCTCAGTGGTTCTGGCACCTGCCTCGCAAGTGCAAGGACCTGAGTTCGATCCCCGGAAACCACATATAATGCTGGACGCGGAGACTCACGCCCACCAACAATCAACACCGCATACCACAATGCCGGACGTGGTAGCTCACGCCTGTAATCCCAGCACTCGGGAGGCAGAGACAGGAGGATTGCTGAGTTCGCGGCGGCTTGCCTGGGCACCATAGTGAGCTCAGGGCCAGCCCGAACTACAACACAAGACCCTGTCTCAAAAAGCAAAAAAAAAAAAAAAAAAAAAAAGTCACCTCATTCTATGATAAAGCTTTCAACAGAATATGACATGAAAAATTTTATTCCTTGTTCTTCAGAGTCCACGTGTACCCCAAGTAGTATATCAGTCCCACTGCTGATGCCCCTCATGACCTTAATGGAGCGCCAGGCTGTCACTTTTGAAGGAACTGACATGTGGGAAAAAAATGACCAAAGCTGTGAAATTATGCTGAATCACTTGACAATAGCCAGATGCATGGCAGAGGCTACGGACAGCTACCGGATCAATGCTGAGAGGGCCCTGGCAGGTAGGGATTGTTTTTTATGAGCCACTGTCTGCTCTGTGCAGTAAGAGGAGTGAAGGAACAAAAGAGCCTCGGTAACCTTGATTAGTAAAAAGACCAAGGAGGAAAAGACTAAGACACTGGAATTTCATTTCCCATACAATGGATCATGGGATCAGTTTTAAATGGCTTGAGTGTCTAGTTTCTCCTTTCCTTCTTGAGTTCTGTTGTGTCGGTGAATAAACAAAGACAGAGAAAGTGCTTACTAGTACCTCTAATAAGTAGTACTTCTAATAAGTGGGAGTGCAAAAAGGTGCAGCTCTAGATGCCATTTCCCCGAGTTCCTCCTCTTCCCAGCCACACTGGCAAGTGAACTCCCCTGCTCTCAACCTCTGGTATGTCCTGGAAAGTGCTGGACAAAATGTTGTATAAAATGAACTTTCCAGAAAGTACTAAGCTAAGAGAAAACAGCTTCCTCAGTCGGCTTGGTAAATATTTATCAGAGACATGGTATGTGCAGGGGCTTTTAAGCGAAGATTTCTGCTAACGGTGGTAGGTGGAGAGTACACTGTGGAAGCACTTAGGAAAAGTAACTGGTTTGGTCAGAGCTGCAGCCAAAGAGGAGTCAGGTGAGGGTAACTTCCAGAAAAAAACCACCTCCACATTGGTGGTTAAAGTACAGAAGTAATTCACCAGAAAACAGATGGAGAAAGATGGGAATTTCAATCAGGGGGTAGAAACAGGGCCGGGTTACAGCTTGTCCAGCAGGACTGTAGTGCAGGAAGGATTTAAACAAGAGGATGCTGCCTATTCAGATCTATGTCTTAAAGTATATCATCCTGGCAACTGTGTGGAGGAATGCTGGGCAGGGTGTGCAGGCCAAAAGGAAGCAAATGCTAGAATCCCAGCTTTCCAAGGCAGTCATGAGGGACGACCCTGTCCTCCTTTCTTGAAGGACTCACAGTTTGATCCACAATGTTAGAAACTACATGGGACAAAACAGACCTATTAATTTCATTCTAAAAGAACCACAATTTGGCACTGAGCAGTTTGTACTTTATCAGCTATAGATTTAAGTACCTCATACCTGTGACACTAGAGTGCTTACTTATATTAAGCCAATAAACACATCACATTGGAAGTTGCATAAGCTAATGCTATATATATTATATTTGAGTGGGCTTGAGAAAAGTGTGCTTATGGCCGCTACACAAATCACTTGAGAGGTGGCTGACAGAATTTTCCATTTGATCCTGTCACAATTCATATAGCATGTTCCCAGTGCTGGAACTGACTAGAAACCCAGTAAGAGATTTGTTCACCAGCATCCAGGGTAAGGTAAGGGAGATCAGAGCATGTTAACTGAGTAGAAAGAAATCACTGGCTTCTAGGTATTTATTCATAAATGATACCCTGTAATCTCCAAGAAAAGATATGTTCTTCCCACCACCAAGACCCTGTGATCTAGAGAGTGTGAGTATATACAATGACAGGTTGAAACTATTCCACCAATAAAAAAGGATGAGGCAACATAACTCTAACTAGATAATTCACACCCTCTTCTAACAGCTGCAACTCAACCCTAACTTTGTACCATATACAATAGTTAATCCAAAACAGATCACAGATCCAAAAAGTAAGAGCTAAACTACAGCAGAACTCTTTAATAAGAGAACATACAAGAAATTCAGTGTGCCCTTGAGTTAGGCAAAGATTTCTTAAGACACAAAAGCATTAACCACAACAGAAAACATTGATAAATAAAAAACTTAAATTTTTGCTCTAAAAACATGCTTTTAACACAAGGATGTCCACTGCTACCACTCTTATTCAGTACAGTTATGGAAATATTCACCAGAGCAATTAGACGAGAAGGAAATAAAAGTAAGAAATTACATTATCACTATTTGCAGATGACATGATACTCTACATAGAAGACCCCAAAGACTTCTAGATTTAATAACCAAATTCAGTACAGCAGCTGGATACAAAATCAGCAGCATTCCTGTACACAACAAACTTGCTGAGAGAAATTAGGGAAACATTACTTTTCATAATAGCAATCAAAAAATGAAGTGCTAAGGAATGAAAGACTTATGTGGAAAACTATAGTACTCTGAAAAAGAAGATTAAAGAGGATATCAGAAAATGGAAAAAATATCCCTTGTTCTTGGGGAGGGATGAACCAATATAGTGAAAAATTGTTATACAGATTTAATGCAGTGTTGGTCAAAATACTAATTTCATATCTCACAGAAATAGAAAAAACAATTCTAAAATTCATTTGGAACCAGAAGAGACCTAGAATATGAAAGGCAAGACAGGGAGCATCACAATTCCTGACTTGAAATTATACTAGAGCTACTGTGATAAAAACGTCCTGGTACTGACAAAAAACAGACCCAAGGGTCAATGGAACAGACTGGAAGATGCAGAAACAGCAACAAACAAACTCAGCCACTTATCTTTGACAGAGGAGCCAAAAATGGAAGAAAAGAAAAATTCCCCTTCACTGGAAGAAAACAGTGAAGTTTATTGATTTATGAACTCAATGTTCAATAAACAATAGTTTATGACCAATACATTTTAATAAATGGTGCTGGAAAAAAATGGCTTTCCACATGCCAAAGATTAAAATTAGACCCATATCTCTCACTATGCACTAAATTAAAATTGAAATGGATCCAAAATTTAAATAGTAAAACAAACACTAAGGCTGCTGGAAGAGAAAATAGGTACAACTCTTGAATAAACCCTGATCTCACAGGATCACAAAGAATCAACAACTGGGATCTGATCTTAAACACACACCATTAAGAAACAGACTAGGAGAAAATGTTTGCTAAGTATGTGTCTGATAGAGGATACATCTAGATTACATAAAGATTTCTTACAACTCAATGAAAAGATTTGAATGTACAGTACACATGACAATATTTACATGAAAGATGTTCAATATTATAAATTAGGGAACTGTCAATTTAACTATAATCTAGAAAAGCTATAATTAAAAGAATGGTAAGATTAAATTGGCAGCACATACAGAAACTAGAATCTTCACGTGTTACAGGTGTGAATATAAAATGGTATAATAACTTTGGAATATTTTATGACAGCCCTCTACACTCATACTGGGAGACTGGGAATTATTCCAAGGGCCTGCACACTGTATTACAACCCAAGCCTTTTTAAATTTTGAAACACAATCTTGGTAGGTTTCCCAGGTTCGAGCTGTGATCCTACTGTTTAGCCTTCTAGCATGCTGGGTTACAAGTGTGCATCATGACACCCAGCTTATAACAGTATCTTCCAAAGTAAGCATACACTTATGACCCAGTAATTCTGTTATTACAGAAATATCATGTACAGGTACAAATTCTCAATGAAGATTGTAATCATAATGTATTCCTAAAATGTACCAATAAACTCATTAGAAAAATACATGTCCACACAGACTGTTACACAAATGTTGACGTTATTCACAGTAGCCAGAAACTGGAAAAAATCCAAATGTCCATCAGTTAAAGAGTATATCCATATAAATGACAATTACTACTAAAAGGAATAAATTATTCATAAGCTGCAACTTACAAAGTAATTTCAGAAACATGTTAAGAAGCGTGACAGTAAAGTTCAGATTGTATGATTCCATTTATATCAAATTTCTAGAGAAGGCAAAGCACTACCAACAGAAAGATGAGTGGTTGGCTGGAGCCCAGTGAAAAAAAATGCTATGTAGAAAGGTAGTAGGGGGCTGGAGATTTAGCTCAGTGGTTCCTGCCTCACAAGTGCAAGGTCCTGAGTTTGAGCCCTGGTAACCACATACAACAATGTTGGGCGTGGTGACTCACTCTCACCAGCAAACAGTACCACATACCACAGAGCCGGGCGTGGTGGCTCAAACCTGTAATCCCAGTACTTGGGAGGCAGAGACAGGAGGATTGCTGAGTTTGAAGCTTCCTGGGGCTACATAGTGAACTCAGGGCCAGCCTCAACAAAAAAACGAGACCCTGTCTCAAAAAAAAAAAAAAAAAAGTACTAGGGAATTTTCTAGATGATATATTTTAAAACTATAATCAACTATTCAAATTGAACCATAAAGTGCATGGCTAATACAGGTGAATTCTATGGCATGTAAACTACACAACAGTAAAGTTGTTACAAACAAACCAAGTGCCATGAATGCCTCATTTCAGCACTAAAACCCATAGTGTTTCCTCCAGCGATTCTTTCTGTTGTGTTTTATGAGTATGTGTTAATTCTTCTCTGAAGCCACTCAAGTTCTTGAAGGTAGATAAGCAGATCCTACATTGGGGAGTGGGGGTTAAAAGTTCTGAGAGAAAATGAAGTTCATTTTGACCCCTTTATTAAAAACAAGTTTTCAGGCATTTTAAACTCTGTTTTAGGCACAACTGAAGCTAACTTGTTTCTTTTGTTTTGGTAAGGTTTCCAACCAAATGAAGAAATGAGTGAAATCTTCAACACTGAATTTCAAATGCGACTGCTGTGGGGCAGCAAAGGTGCAAAAGTCAACCAGACAGAGAGATATGAGAAATTCAGCCAGATTTTAACTGTCCTTTCACGTAAATTGGAACCTCCTTCATAAAGCCTGCAGAGCTTTGAAAGCTCCAGAGAGCCTCCGGGTATTATTTCAAGCTTCTTCAGTTTATTTTTGGGGAAAGCTTATTATCTGATAATCTCATGTGCAAGTCTGGCAATATACAACCTTTTAATATCCATGGGATAGTAAATGTGTAAAGTGAACAGTGCACACTTATTTATGAATTAAAATTACTACTGATTTTTGGATGAATGATAATTTATTATTAAAGAACTATTGTGAATGTTGATTGACAAATTTAAGAGAAGCCTAGCTACACTGGCTAGTCACTTTCTATTGTGGTACTTGACCATTTGAGTTTTAATTCCATGTTAAATATGTGTAAATAGTTTAAAACCATGACACACTTCAGAAGGTATCAGTTGTATGATATTCTTTAAATAAATATGAAAATGTAAATAGTCATGAATGAAAATATATCTTTTGTGAACAGTTGTATCCAGTCTCTTTGCTATTAAATAATTCACCTGGTATGATGATTCTACTTCCCAGACTCTGAAGGCACTTTATTACCTATAATGCTACTATATCCTGATGGTAAACCAAGATTACTGAAAATGGTTTTAAAAATTTAAGTTTTTGGCTTTAGGATACAGAGTGAATAGTGACAAAGTATCAGCTGCAAAGTCTGGGGTTCAAACTCAAACTCAGATGCTGGTGAGCAGCTAGGCTTTGACCTACCTCGTTCACTGGCAGGTGCAGCACAGTACCTGTGTAAACTAGTATCCAGATGCTGATCACTATTTCACAACATTCCATCAAATAGAACATCTCTTCACTGAGGCTATCTCTTCCCCCGTGTCAGCCAAATCACAGGCTAGTATCCTTGGGAGACACCTCATAGACACTCATGGAATAATGCTGTACTACTTTCCAAGATGTTCTTAGTCCAGTCAAGCTGACACCTACAGATTAAGAAGTGATATGTGAAAGACAAAATTGTAGCTAGCACTTTTAGTATATCTTCTACTTTCACTTGAGAATATCCTAAATAAGACAGAAAAAGTCATGATGAGCTATCATTCCATCTAACTGATAAGGACAACTTATCTAGGTTTCTCACTTTCTAGGTTTCTATCAGTAGCCCTCTTAATATTTTCCCCACTGTAGAAACTTTAAATTATAAGATATTAAAATATTCTGTCATTTTGCTACCAGCCATCAGGTAGTTTTTTTCTTCCTAATTTTTAAATAACTTTGGGACTATAACAATTTTATATCTATCTTTTCTCAAATAGGCTGTGAAAATTTATTCACAATATTAATGGTCTTTAGGTAAACAGGATTTATTGGCTACAGATGCAATATTATAACCTAGTCACCTTAAATATGGCTGCTAAAATGAAATATAAGAGTTTCACTGTGCCTTTTTAATATAATAGAAATATTAATTTCAAGTCCTGGACTGTGTTTTCATAAATGCAGCCTAGACACAGATAAGCCTTTTCCTTTTTTTTTTTTTTTTTTTTTTTGAGACAGGGTTGCTTTTTAGTTTAGGTTGGCTCTGAGCTCACTATGTAGTCCAGGCAAGCGTCGAACTCAGCAATCCTCCTGTCTCTGCCTCCCGAGTGTTGGGATTACAGGCGTGAGCTACCATACCCAGCACCCTTTCCCTTTTTTAAAGGAACCATCACATTTTGTTGAAAAAAAACTGTGTTCACTTCTACCATGGCAACATCAATTTCAAATATTTGTAGAAAGCCTACTCACTAAAAACTAAATCTTGAGGGCCAGAGATTTAGCTCAGTGGTTCCAGCACCTGCCTAGCAAGCTCAAGGTCCTGAGTTCAATCCCGGTAACCATATACAATGCTGGGCGTGGAGATTCACACCCACCACAATCAATACCACATACCACAGTGCCGGGCGTGGTGGCTCATGCCTGTAATCCCAGCACTTGGTAGGCAGAGACAAGAGGATTGCTGAGTTCCAGGCTTGCCTGGGTTATATAGTGAGCTCAGCCTGAACTACAAAGCAAGACCCTGTCTCAAAAAAACAAACAAACAAAAACAAAAAACCCCCTAAATCTTGAATAAGTGTCAGTAAATATTTTAAGGCTTGACAGAATGAAAGTGATATCCCAAGCAAATGCCCTTCCAACCCATGCCCGACCCACAAGATTCAGCACATTTAAATGAACTCACCCAGAGAACTTCAAAGCCTTAGGTAGACCCGGAAGCAAATACTCATGGTAGTTCAATGAGAAGGAGAACATGAAGTGCATCTATTAATGAGGGATCTTTAAAAGGTCCACGTTAATGGGTTTTGGGGAAAATCTACACAGTAGTAAAGGGAATATTGGGGCTCTCCACAAAGACAGAGCCAATTGGATATTTATATAACTGTGTAGAGATATAGGAGGGGGGTTATTAGAGGAATTGACTTACATGACCCTGAGAAGGCCAACAAGAAGCCACATGCAAGCTGGAGAGTTGGGATGTGACTGCATCCAACACCAGGTGCCTAGGTAAACTGAGGGTAAAACTTAAAAAAAAAATTTACTTGTATTAGTACACATTTGCAGTACACGATTGCATTCACTGTAGGGGATTGATATATGTACATAACACATTTCAATTCTGCTCTCCCCCACCCTTTTTTCCTGCATGAGATTCATTTATAAGACCTTACAACATCATTGTATATACAGAACGAAAGCTACACTAAGAGGCCAAAGAACATACAAAACACATTAAGACAATTACATTAAGTCAAAGTACATCTTTAGATACACTGCACTGGATTAGGACCTTTTATTTTTCTCCAATTTCCTATTATCTCTTACTTCATATGTTTTTCCCATAAACTATGCAATATTTAAGTTTGTATCTCAAAAATATTTCACTCAACAGTTACCAAGGTACGTCCACTTTGCTACAAAGTTTATCCTTTTTTTATGGCAGGGTAGGATTTCATTGTGTATAAATACCATTTTTTTGATCCATTCATCTGTTGATGGGACATATAGGCTATGTCCAAGATTTAACTATTAGGAATTCCACTGCTATAAACTTGGGTATGCAACATCACTGGTATAATGTGTTTAACTTTTGGGTCAGATACCTAGAAGGGGAATAACTGGGTTAAACAAAATTTCCACCTTTTTTGTTTTGTAATCTCTATACTGGTTTTATAGTGGTTGTATCAGTATACAGTCTCACCAACATGGAAAAGGGTTCCTTTCTCCCCACAGCCTCACTGTTGCTATTGATTTCTTGATACCTCTTCTTCCTAGAGTGAGACAGCATCTCTGTGTTTTGTGTTTCTCAAATGACTAGCAATGTTTTCTCATGTATTGAGTGGCCTTTTGTATTTCTTCATCTGAGTGTTTATTTCAGATGGACATTTTGGGACTGCGTCTTTAAATTTGGGAGATCTGATTTTTTTTTTTTTTTGAGACAGGGTCTCGCTTTGTAGTTCAGGCTGGCTCTGAGCTCATTATGTAGCCTAGGCAAGCCTCAAACTCAGCAATCGTACTGTCTCTGCCTCCCAAGTGCTGGGATTACAGTCGTGAGCCACCACGCCCGACTGGGAGATCTGATTTTTTTTCTGAGTTCTTTATATAGTTTATAGTCTAAGGACTAGCTGGCAACATTTTTTTCCATTCTGTAGGTTGTGTCTCCATTCTGTTAATGGTTTCTTTTGCTGTACAGATTTTAACACTACTGCAACTTTTTAATTAAAACTATTATATATACTTCAGACCAATTGTTTTAAAGAAAGGAGGCAATAAAACCTATGATTTTTCATAAAATAAAATTTCATAAAATGTTAAGGAATATAAGACAATTTATACATCAAAAACACAATAAATAAGAGATGCAGGCATTTTTTAATACTAGATATATAATATATAATATATAATATATATATAATCCAATACAAGAATACCGTGATATTCTAAAGCCATGCATTGGAATTCATTGTTCCTCATGGTTCCTCTCCACAGTTTTAATATTCGTAACTGTAGACTATGGTTCATTACTCTTCATAAATATTGACTGCAAAAAAAAGTTAACATTTGCTATGAAAATATTATAGTACATTTTATATGATCAGTCACCATCCTAAAGAGTTTGGTACAGTCAATGAAAAGTACCAGGCTTGGGCCGGAGGGTTAGCTCAGTGGTTCTGGCGCCTGCCTTGCAAGCGCACGGTCCTCAGTTCGATCCCCGGTAGCCACATATAATGCTGGGCGTGGAGACACGCCCACCAACAATCAACACCGCATACCACAGTGCCGGACGTGGTGGCTCACGCCTGTAATCCCAGCGCTCGGGAGGCAGAGACAGGAGGATTGCTGAGTTCGCGGCGGCTTGCCTGGGCACCATAGTGAGCTCAGGGCCAGCCTAACTACAAAGCGAGACCCTGTCTCAAAAGCAAAAAAAAAAAAAAAAAAAAAAAGTACCAGGCTTTAACCTCTCCAAGTCAAAACAGTATTTGTTGAGATAATAGGAATTAGAACCTATAATAAATGACTTTCACTGAAAAGATAATTGTAACATAGTCCTGCACCAAAATACCCTTTCTCCTCATTCTTTTCTTGCACAGTTCTAAGATCACAGCATATTCCTGATAAAGTTATAAAACTCATTCAGTACCACAAATGACTCAGTAGACATGAGCATCTGTCCTGGATTATAGGGTCACAGGTTAGAAACTTTTTGATTTGGTCCTATTTTTTAATATTATTTCTTATGCAACCAGGGTTTTTTTCAGAAAGTCTTTCCCTACAACTAGTCTTCATGAGTGTGACCTATTTTGTCCTCCCACAAATTGTTTTCATATTTAGATCTTTGATTCATTTTGATTTTACTTGAATACGTGGTGAGAGAGATGGGTCTAGGTTCAGCCTTTGGCATGTGGATAGCGTTTTCCTACCACCATTTGTTAGAAGGTATCTTTCCTTTAGTGAGGGGATTTAGCTCCTTTGTCATAAATAACACAGCTGAGCATGCCTGAAGTGTCTCTGTATCTTCTACTCTGCCCAACTGATCCACACGTGTCTCTGTGCCAGTACCATACTGTTATCATTGAAGCTTTATGGAATAACTTAGTCTGGGATTATGATGGCTCTTGCCTTGCCTTTGTTGCCCAGAACTGATTTGCTATTCTAGGTATCTCCTGGTTCATTATGAATTTTAGGATTGCTTGGAATGTTGCTGGCATTTTGATTGGGACTGTATTATATCTATACAACAATTTTGGAAGTATGGACATTTTAAGTATATTGATTCTGCCTATCCAGGAATAGGGGCTATCTTTGCTTGTTACAATAACCTCTTCAATATCCTTTTTTTCCCCAGAGTACTGTAGCTTTCATTGTGGAAGTCTCTCACTTCCCTGGTTAGGTTAATTCTTAACTATTTAACTTTACTTGATGCTATTATGAAAAGTATTATTTCTCTAATTTCCCTCTCAAGTGAGTTTACTTGTATACAGGAGTGCTGATTTTTGATTATGTACACTGCTACACTGCCAAATTTGGTTATTAGTTGTAGAAATCTTTGGGTAGTTCTTAGGGTCTACTAAACAGAGGATCATGGCCTCTGGAGATGGTTATATATCTTACTTCTCTACCTGTATTAAACAGAAGTGGTGGTAGCAGAATGCTTGTCTTGTGTCTGATTTTAGAGGAAGCTTTCAGCTTCATTTAGTATGGTATTAGCCATTGATTTGTCATAGATGGCTTTATCCGGTTGAGATAAAGACCTATTTCTATTTTCTTCAATGTTTTTTGTTAAGCACTAATGGATATCGGATTTTGTGAGATTTTCCTGTACCTGAGATGATCATATGATTCTTGTCCTTGTCTATGTGGTATATTACATTTACTGATTTTAATATCGAACCATTCCTGCATCCCTGAAATGAATCCTACTTGGTCATGATGTATGGTCTTTTTGATGATTTGCTGCATTCTGTTTGCCAGCATCTTATTGAGGATGTTTGCATCTGTGTTCAAAGAGACTGGCCTGTAGTTCTTCTTGGTGGGTCTTTTTCTGGTTTAGGAATCAAGGTACTGGTTGCTTCCCAGAATGAGTTTGGAAGTACTGCTTCCCTTTTGATTTCATGAGTTTGTGGAGTACTACCATTAAGTCTCCTCTAAAGTTCTTGTAGAATTTGGTAGTGAATCTGATGGGACCTGGCTTTTCTGTTCATAGTTTATTTCTCCTTCAATTTAACTGATTCAAATTAGCTTATTCAAGATTTTTAGCACTTCATGGTTCAGCTTTGGTAGCTCATGCATCTCTTAAGAATTTATCCATTTCCTCTGAATTTTCACTTGGGTACAGGTTTTTGGTAGTTACTGATAATCATTTGCATTTCAGCAGAATCCACTGTGATTTCACATTTTTCATTTCTAATTGCATGGGTTTGGGTCTTTTCTCTCCTTGTTTTGTTTAGCTAAAGATTTGCTATTTTAATCTTTCCAAGAGCCAATCTTTCTTTGTATTAATAGTCTGGATTTCATTAATTTCTGCCCTCTCTTTGTAACTTCTTTCATTGTATTGAGGCATATCTTTAGATTGAACTTGTTCTGTTTTTCTGATGTGGGAATTCACTATGAATTTCAAAGGACTGCTTTCATTGCAACTCACTGGTTCCAGTATGCTGTGTGGGCATTATGGATTATATAAACTAATATCTTAATCTCATCTGTGACCCACTGTTTGAGAATATTGTTTAATTTCCATGTGTTTTCATGGCTTATATGGCCTTTTGCCACTGATCTCTAATTTCATTGTTCTAAGATCTAATGATGAATGGGATAATTTTCATTCCTTTGGATGCACTTAAGCATACTGGCTATGTTCAGAGAAAGTCTCATATGCTAATAAGAATGTATTCTGTTGTTGGATGAACACTCTGTGCCTATCAAATCCATTTGTTTGAAGGTTTGGTTCAATCATCTATCCATTTGTGACAGTGGGGTATTAAGATCTCCCATGACAATTTTTTTGGTGTGTTTCTGATTTTTCTTGGTGTTTTATAAAGTTGGGTATGCTGCTATTCAATATAATAGTATCTTCTTGTTGAATTGTTTCCTTAGTATGTCATGACCTTTGCCTCTTACCAGCTTTAAATCCACATTATATGAAACTAGGAGAAATTCCTGCTTTATTCTTGGTTTCCACTACATGGAGTAGTTTTTCATCCTTAGATTTTTTTTTTATTGCTGGGTATCTTTTTGAATTAAATGTTTCTTGTGTGCTATATATTGTTGGGTTTTCTTGCTTCTTTCTGCCAATCTATCAAAAATTTTGACTGGGGCACTGAAACTATTCACATTGCGAGTTATTATGAAGAGGTACTGACTTATTCCTGTCATTGCATTATTTTCCTTTTGATTTTTTTCCTTCTCTTGCTTAGCTGCTCAATCCACCAGGTATATTCCTTTAGACTTACTGATATTTTTGGCTTGTCTTTTTCTAGGACATCCTTGGGCACTATGTGTAAGCTGGCATGATGGTTGTGAAATTCCTGGAGTGTTCCTTGTTGGAAAAATCTTATTTCTCCACCAATTTTAAAGGAAAGTTTTGCAGGATACATAAGCTGGGGTCAGAAATTGTTACCTTTTACATCTTGGAACACCTTATTCCAAGTCCTCTGGACCTATAAGATTTGTGTAGAGGTCTGCTGTGATTCAATGGGTTTACCTTTGTATGTGAACTGTTGCTTTTCTCTACAGCTTTTATGATGTTGTTTGTGACAGACTTCTAGGATTCTGAGTATAACGTGGCATGGAGAGGTTCTCTTTTGGTCATGGCTATTCTGAGATTTTATATGCCTCACTTTATCTCTGTTTCTTTCCATTTATTTGGAAGGCTTTCTGCCATTATTTCTGTGAATGAGTTTTTATGCCATCTGTGTTCTCTTCTGACTTTTAGTTATTCCAATTAGTCTTCTTTGTATCATCCAGGCATATACTAGTTAGAAAATACTTATTTTCTCTTGTGGTTTTTAAAAAAGTATCTTTGCTTAGCTGGTTTTTGAAGGCATCACTGTACTGGTTCTCAAATTTTATCCTCACAATGATCCATTCTCTTTCCCATGCTTTCAGTGTGATTTTTAATCTCATTGGAGCCTTTTCATGGGTTCTTTAGTAAACTGGTTGTTCATCTTTTGTGTCATTTTGTTTAGCTCATCTAGCTATCCATTAGTGTCTTCTGAGAGTGCTCACATCTTTTTGACTATTCCTCTATATGTTCTCTAATCCTACTGAGTATTCTGTTTTCTAACCTCCTCTGGTATGCTTTCAAATAATTCAGGTGTGTGGCTTACACTATTCTGCACCCTTGGTGCTCCCAGATTTGCTTCAGAGTCGGGAGATTTTGAAGGTATTCTGCTACCTTTTCTTCCTGTTTCTATTGCTTTTGTTTTGTTTTGAGGTTTGTGGATGTTTATAGTCTAATAACTTTGTTGCTCGTATAGAGATCTCTTGTTTTGCAGTGATATATCTTGAGCATATATTAACTCTAATCCTTCGCCACTGTCCCAATATTTGACCATCTTGATCATTTTGTGAAAGAATTCAGTGTAATTAGTCTAGCAACAAAGTTATCTGGGCCTATATTCTTGTATTACGTCACAAAGGCAATCTAAGTGTTCCCTTACAGAGGAATAGCAATACTTATGTGCTTTTATTAATATCAAGTGAAACAACTCCATCAGTATTGCCCAAGACAAATTAGATATCAGCATACTATAAGAAGCAAGTATGTACCATCCTTATTCCTGGAGAAGAAACCCATTATGATGCAGACATTAAGGCAACCCAGGAACTGCCTAAGAGCTAAGATGTTCTAGATGCAACAGCTGTATCTCTGCAAACACTAGAAAATAATTTAACAGTAATTTTACAGATTTAACCATAAAAAGGTTAGCAAAGCTTTATGGTTATATAATATAGATTTAGGGTTTGGAAATAGGGAATGCAAAAGGGAAACTTTGAAACTTTTATGATACAAGAACAGAGAAGTGGTACAAAGGATCTTACTGGGAAGTAGAAGAATGTCTATAGAATTGGGTATAGGTAGGATAAGAAAACTAGCAAGAAATGGATAAGTGGTATTTCCATAACACACTTGCAAACAATTTGTTCATAAACAGAAGCATTTGGCAAAATTTTGTTTGTGAACACTGCATGAGCTTATGAACATGACCACAGCTACCTTTTTTTGCATTAATGTTAGCAAGGCATTTTCCTCAGAATGGTGGAATTAATTTCATGAACGACAGTACCAAAATAAAAAAAAAGAAAGAAATTATACTAAGAGTAAACATGACAGAAATAATTTAGGGGAGAAAATGTTAAAGGGAAGAGAGGGAAAAAAATAAGAACTAGAAGAAAGAGATTAGAAGCAAGGTTGAAGGACAAAGGAAGATTACCCAAGCCTCAGCAAACTTGTGAGGGAGATGAAAGAAAAAAAAAAAAACAGATCCAAATGAACACTTTTTTTTTTAAAGGTAAGGATGTAAAAAAAAGAAAGAAATCTCAAGTATGTGGTTATTTCTAGAGTCTATAGTTTCAGTGGCCAATTCAAGGCATGACTGTACGTAGTCTCACTGGTAGACAAAGAAAGCAGAGCCCAGATCCATGCTGAGTAATCACCAGAAAGATGGCAGGTTGGGGGCGAGGCTCATTCTGCGAATTTCAAACCCATAGAAATTCAAGTTGATCCTGGCCTCTGGTTGTCAAGGTGAGGACTACATCATTTAGTTTAGAAGATTCTGAGTATTGCTGGCCTGACCAGAGCTACCTGACCATGGACATATTTCATGGTTGTCTATCACTCAATCACTGCACAAATTTAGCAATGGGAATCCTGTAATAAAGCTACTCTTGCCTGTTCTGAGTCCCAGAATCAGTTGGTCCCTCCATAGAATAGTGTCTGACCAAGCACTCTCCCCAGGTGATGTGGCAGGTGTTTGGAATGGAGTCATTCATCAGCTGTTGTAGCACACAGCATCTGCTTCTGTGTTCCACTGGTATGTTTCTGAAGGCCTGTGGAGGCACCCCTTTTAACGTGTCTCTGTAGATTCAGTCTTTGTTTCTCATAAACCAAAGGTCAGGAGCCAAGGAGAAAATTACAGATTGCTCCTCCCTTTTTCTGCATTGTGGTCTATTCAATTTTGCTGTAGATTCCAATTTCCAGTCAGAGTCTTCCTGAGTCCTTGGGATACTCTTCTTCTCCAAGGTGTTAATTTCCAGTGTCTGGATTCAGAATCTTGGAGAGGCTGATTTGCTGCTACTTCCTGCTCTGCTATCTTCCTGAAGTCACCAATGGTATAACTCAGTGCAAGACCCAAGGCTTAAGAAGATGGGAGCCACTGGTGTCTGAAATTCTGAAATCCAAAGCTAACATAAGTGCCCCAGCTCCAGAAGAGAGAACAAATTTGCCTTTCTTCTGCTTCTGTTCTTTCTGGGCCCCAGCCAAATGAATCATACCCACCTACATTGAGGTTGGATCTTCACCATCCAGTCTGCCAACTCACCTGCCACTGTCCTCTGGAATCACATTTAAAGACGCACTCAGAAATAATGTTTTACTTACCAATTCTTTACATTAATCCACTCAAGTACCATCACACCAAGCAATATGACTATCTTCACATTAAACTCTACAAAAATAATTACAGTATTCTTTCAGTGAGGATTGCAACCCCATCCTGTCCTCATACCTATCTCGAGTAAAATTTACAAAACTCAAAACTAATAAAATTGATTTATAGTGACCCCAAGATGGTTGTGCCTAACAGATGTACCTGTCCTGCCAGACATAAAAGATCACTATTAAGCTATAGCTCAACTTAAGAAACTATTTAGAAATTTAATGCATGACAAAACTTCTGATCAGAGAGAAAACATGATTTTTTAAAAGTCTTGAATAACTACAACTGATTAAACAAATGAAAGGGGACAAACGATTCCTTACCTCATACACCACAATACAATCTAGACAAGAACATACACTGGAAAGATATACCATAGCACTTCTAGAATATAGTAATGTTTCACACTGAATCAACTTAGGCAGTTCTTAGAAAAAGTGCTATTTGTGAAAGACAGGCCAATGTATATTAAAACATAGAGCTCTATTCATCAAAAGCACAGAGAAACTAAAAACATTATTAGCAACACAAAACTGAAAGAACTGAGTGGTAGGCAGCATCCAAAATTGGACCCATATTCCCTGCCTCCTGGTGCTCACAGTTTTGTCCATTTCCACATTGCACAACAGTCTGATATGACCATGAGCAGAGGG
>PVIC010008120.1:38408-49105 GCA_004025085.1 Thryonomys swinderianus
TTTTTGGAGACAGGGTCTTGCTTTGTAGTTCAGGCTGGCCCTGAGCTCACTATGGTGCCCAGGCAAGCCGCCACGAACTCAGCAATCCTCCTGTCTCTGCCTCCCGAGTGCTGGGATTACAGGCGTGAGCCACCACGCCCAGCATTATATGTGGTAACCAGGGATCGAACTCAGGTCCTTATGCTTGCGAGGCAGGCGCCGGAACCACTGAGCTAACCCTCCGGCCCAAGACTATAGCTTTTGTCATGAGTTTTCATTCTCTTGGATCGCTCCCACCATAAGAGTGACCCTGACAGTGGGTTACACAACCCTAGTCAGGCCTTGAGAAGAGTACAACCTTAAAAGAAACTGAACTAAAACTAGCCAGCCATGTCACAGTTAGAAATAACTGAAAAATTAACATCCTTAATTGAGAATTGTCATGAATAAATATGGAAAAACAACCAACAAAGAAAAGGACAAAGATAAAAACAGGCTTCTAACAGAAAGGGAAACACAGTAGGCATGCTCAACAACAATCAGAAAAACAAAACAAGGGCCAGAGACAGGAAGGGCGAGGAGGGGAGGGGAGAGAAAAAAGAAAAACCAATAATTGCTTTGGCAACCTCTGAACAAAAATTGCAAAGGCTAACTCTTAAGTGTTGGTAAAGGTATAAAATATGAGAAATCCTTAAATAAACTTGGGAGTATAAAAGTATGGCACAACTTAGGGTTAAATGTCTCAATGTCTTTAAAATTGAAAAATAACCCTTAGGATGGACTTGTGGTGCCAGGGACTGAACTCGGGCCCTTGTGCTTCCAAGGTAGGTGTGGTACACATAAGCCAAATCCCTGGCCCTAGGTATGTATTTTTAAAGAAACCATACATTAGCAAACATCTATATGGATATGCATAAGTAGTACTTTTAGCAAACTCAGGAAAAAGCCTAAATGTCCCTCAATGGGAAGATGGAGAAATTGTGCATATTCATATAATGGAATAATTTACACAGCAAAATGAGTCATGCATAAACAAAGATGACCTCACAGCAATGAGTAAAAATAAAGTCAACGCACAATGGAATATTGAAGATATTTAACAAGTGAGTCATTAATTAGTATTTATGTAATAAATATATAAGCCAAAGTGAAAGTTAACAAGCAAAATCCTTTTTAAAAAATAAGCTACATAGTAAATCTTTCATCAGCTACTATTACTTTTCAAATATGTTTAAACAAATGGTTAATATCATTTGCTACAGCCGTCACCAGGTAACTCATGCCTCTACAGCTCAACACACAAAACTGCCAACTTTTCCAGTGACATATGTATCCCTCTCAATTCAGTCCTTAATTTACTAATATTCTGTCTAGCATTTGAAGAGAGGGGACATGCAGCTGATAACTCTCCCACCTCTTCTCTTTAACACTGCTGGTGCTAGATAGAGAACAGTTCCCCTTCTCACATGTCAAATGCACAAAGCAGGTGACTTTCCACCACAGAGAGTAAACTGCCTCCAAAACTTCTGAAAACCATCTAATTGGATTACTGCATTGTTACAAGGCCCTATGTTTCCATCACTTAAACCTGTCCCCCATGCTCCTTTTCTCCTGTCTCCCTCTGTGCAGAATGAGCCATTTCTCTGGGAGATAAAGATCTTTCAACTTGGTTGTTCACATCATTTTCATTACACAGGGCTCATGAAACCACAGAAGGTCCTCCAGCCCCTGAAATAAGTAACAGTAAGCCTATAATAAACTCTAGCTTTGTCTCCAGTGCTCACATGAGAATTGCCTTGCTATCATGGAGAATCAGGTGTAGTTCCTGAGATAAACCCCAGGAACTGAAATTATATGATTAAGTATTATTATTACTTTTGTAAATTTTTACTGATCAACATAGAAGCATTTCGACATTTAGCATTCACTACAGCTATACCTCAGTGTGCACAGGCTGAACATCACATATACCATCTTTACAAATATCATCCTCACAGAGCTCAACAAGGAGAGTATCAGGTTTAGGAGAAAATATCTATGCAGTAAAACTATAAACTAAAAACAACCAAGTTAATGGTTACTCTGGAAGAGGAGAAAATTTCCCATTTGTTAAAACAGGAAACAGACTTACAATTCATAGCACAGAATATACACATTGTCCATAAGAAACTCACCACATAGCTGACAGCCTGAGTTTATCAAAACAGCTTATCCCAAGTCCCCACCATTCTCTACACAAAGCTGTCATCATTTTACAAAAATAAGTGAGAAATTCTATCAAATTGAAATTGTGCTGAAATAAAAACATTAAGCATGTTTTAAATTTTTCACCTACATCTAAAGAAAGGAATGAGAGTAATTTGACAGAACTATCCTTAGAACACAGGTCAGTTGCCCATTAACATTTCCTCTAAATGCTAAACATTACCTGTACATTTAATGGTTTCATCAAATATCCCAGAACTTACTTTCCAAAATTTATTTTCATCTATTTCCCAATCTTTCGGATCTTTTATATGTTCTATAATTTTGATCACTGTCACTATCACTGTGACAGTGATCACTTTCAACAAGCCTGAATTTCTTTTTCTTCTGTTAATATTTTTTTAAGGTCTTAACATTCCCTATTAAGTAGGATTAGACTTCCTTGATCTTAGTTTAATCCTTCTATACAGAGCATTCCACTTTTGGGATGGCACACAACAACAGAATATAATGTTTTCAAATTCTTATTCCTTGAAATTTTCTAAGTAATAAATATGAATTTCATCCAAAAATTCATAAAATTGCAACCTTCCCTACAAATGGGTTACAAGCCCTTTTCATTACCTTTTCTCCTCCAAACTTAGGTTTTTCTGAAACAGTAACATTTCAGACTTTTCCTACTTTGTTTTCTGTGTCCTTAGTTCTAGGTTTGGTACTGATCACTAATTTTTTTTTTTTTTTTTTTTTTGCTTTTTGAGACAGGGTCTTGCTTTGTAGTTCAGGCTGGCCCTGAGCTCACTGTGGTGCCCAGGCAAGCCGCCGCGAACTCAGCAATCCTCCTGTCTCTGCCTCCCGAGTGCTGGGATGACAGGCGTGAACCACCACGCCCGGCACTGTGGTATGCGGTGTTGACTGTTGATGGGCGTGAGTCTCCACGCCCAGCATTATATGTGGTTACTGGAGATCGAACTCAGGACCTTGGGCTTGCGAGGCAGGCGCCGGAACCACTGAGCTAACCCTCCGGCCCCTGATCACTAAATTTTTATCTCAACAATTCCAATGTTTCACTGTTCAGGATCTCCTGTTAGTTTTATTTCCTTTTTGGGTCTATGGAAGTTTGCAGTGTTAGTTCACATTTGCCTTTTTTAAAAGGTGAACCCTTCTGAAAGTAGACTTCCTAACACTTACTGATAATGTGTCACTAATTATAGCAAACATTTCCTTTCCATGCTTTGAGATACTAGGAAGCATGGATGCTCTCCCTAACTGAACAAGAATCAAGCAGCAGCACAGGAAATGCTGTTTAGTATGTGGTAGCTACACTGGGCTACAGCTCTTTGGGATGCAATGGATAAGAGTATAAAAGGACAGTCTGTGCAATAGAGATATTGTTGAACAAAGATAAACCCAAATTATTGCATGCTATTTAAATTCTAAAGAAATATTTATTCTTCCCTTTATGAAAGCTTAAGAGATGCTAAAGCTAGGATAAAATTCCTAAAACTGATTTCCAAAAAGGTTATCCCACTTTAAGAACTTATCATCTGTTTTGTATTACCTGAACTTTTGGCATATTCAAGAACAGTCATCAATCTATTTGGTTCATGTTGCAATAAAAGATATACACCTTAATTGACCATGAAAAGATTGTTTTATTCCATGAAAATATTCTCAACAGAGAACACTATCTTTAACAAAGCCTTTACCATTAAGAAATCAACATGTCCACAAAGATTAAAAATTACTGAAAAATTAAAAGATTTCTTTTGGACAATTCACATGTTCAAAATTTAAGAATGATTAAGAATGTGCAAGTACAAATGTCTTTCATATTGTAATAACCAATATACAGGTTTCACTACTCCACATGAAGGAACTTGCCTCCTACGGAAGCAAACCCTGCTTTTAGAAAACAAACAGTAGCTTGAAAAGAACAGTTAGTCCTTTCGAGAAAGCCTTAAACTTTGCCCTCTGTGGCCAATGAGCCAAAAAACATAAGCACTCCAGGCTTTGTACAGAAGACAAACATAGCCAGATCACATTTCCTTCTTACTGCTAACCTTTAAAATAAAAATAGCACTAGATTTTAAAACTACTTCATGTAGTAAGTCAGTATTGAATAATGTCACATTATATAAATAACCCTGTAACGAGATTCAATATCTAAACTTTATAGCTTACTAACTCCAAAGGTAATACATTATACGTCAGCTGTGTAACAGTGTACTTGATCTCATGAAGGCATTAACTTTTACACAATTGTCATTTAGCTTTAGTATTACTTGTATGGTTCAAATAACACTGAAAAAATTATTAAATCAGCCACACAGCTTCTAAAATATTGCTTAAAGTTCAATAATACACAGACCATTTCACGTTCTCTTTCTTCTCTCAAAACAGTAAAGAACCAAATTAAAGAAGTTTTAGTAATACAAATAACCCCCACCCAACCCACCTCCCTATTACAACACCACTAAGAAATTAGTTCAGATACAAGTCATGAACAAAATCACAATGCAAGGCAAGGACAACATGAGCAATAAGAGCACTAATGACAATTATATTTACAAGTATAAACATACAGAATTTCCACTTTACAAGTAAAAGTGCACATAGATCATTACAAAGTTTCACTAAATTTTATCTGGTTCAAACAAAAGCATCACTTGGAAAGAGACTATCATAATAATCAAATTTGTTCATCATAATTCTCAATTAAAAGGCAATAGGGGAAGTCTGTAAAACTTCTCATAAAACACGGAGTAAAGTAAAATGGATGGGGACATGTCTTTAGTTTGATGCATAAATTTGAAGATGCACCATTGTAAATGGTAGAGCTCTAAAAGCCACCTACCGAGGCTACATCGGCAGCTGCAGCGGTGCTGCAGAATTAAAGGAGGTCGCACTGAGCTGACACATAAGCCCTTTGTGGGATACTGTGGTGGTAGTGTTGGCAATCAACAGATTTAGGCACTCTAGTTTAAGGCAGCATTTGAATGGAAGCAGCTGACTTCTGACAACAGTCCTTTGTCTTGAGGTGGTGAGTATCTTCTGTGTTTATTATGCCAGGACTTCAGTGCTAACTATAGATTCTTCCCAGACTGAGATGCTGAAGATGTATCATGTTTCAAAGAGTTCTTTCAACTGGGCAGTAGGCTAGAGCAGAGATGTTTTCTTTTTCTTATCATAAAAATTTCAGGATCACAGACTATGTCTTCATAATGCCAAAACTGGAATGTTTGCAGTGGGGAAGTTATAGCAGCATACACAAATACTAAGATGGAAATATTAGTACTAAAGATGTTTGACGAAGTGATCTGCACTACAAATGTGAAACAAAACAAAGGCTTTGACAAGAACAAGGGATTATAAACACATGCCTGAAAAATCTAAGTCTGGTCACTCTAGACATGCAACAGGATGTTAAGCAAGCACGGAGGTGGCGCAGGCAGACAATGACAAATGGCAAAGATTCTAACAGACAATGGGGTGGTCTAAACACCAATTGAAATAGAGCTGGATAGAGATAGTCCTGTTGGGACAGCCACGTACATGACAAATTTTATACGACAGTTCTGCAATTCTTTCTGATTTGGACATCAGTAAAATAAATGGAAAAAGGGTCAGCCATTGTTGGCTTTTTCTTTCTTCCATGTGAATAATTGTTGAATTAGGAATTTAAGGACTGGTATTATAATGATGTTTAAAAATAATGTATGGAAATGCTAATGAAGTTAGTAAAAAATAATCATGTCTGCATGCACTCATGCAACTTGCTTCTCTCACTCTCTTTGAGCCTGACAACTCTAAGACCCTCCCCCCACAAGCAGCTGCATGTAACCTCCTTCAACATCTTGCCCATTTCCTCAGAAACCCTCTTCAGGAACCTGTAGTCCAGGAGGAAAAAGAAAAGAACAATTACTGAAGACCTTTGGTAAGACCAAAAGGGGTGTTCAGTTTAAAGCATCTGCCCCAAATGTCTTTAAAATCTTTTTACACATAACTAACTCAATGATAACACAACCAAAGTTGCACAGTCAAGGATTGTGCAGTATTTCAATAAATGCTTGTTGAAATTAACTGGAAAAATAATTTGTTCTAATAACTGATGATCCAGCTAAAATCAGGCACAAAATGTATACATGGATATCTTCTTTCAACTCAATCAGAACAATTGTTTCTTTTCTAAAAGGTAATCTGGCCAATACTTCCCTTCCATTCAAGATTTCCTCTATCTTTAATGATTTAGAATCTATTTTCCTATGTGTAACTGTTAAATGATTACTAAAATGACAGTCCCCAAAAACATTTTCGAGATAAAAAAATACAAGCATGAGATTCATTTGGAAGGAAGTTTGTACATTACTGAAAATTACCAGTAACCCTGAGAAATTTTTCAAGCCTCTAAAGAGAACTATTCGCATAAGGGCTGGATCAGGTGATTTTGTAGATGTCTTGATTAGCCTACCACTTAAATAGATTATGCACTTGGTGCTTATTTTCTTCCTTTAGGAAACCAAAAACTAAGAAGGAAAGTGAAAATTATTATATTATGATTTTACCCAATTATCAAACTTTTTTCCTAGAACCTGAAGCTACAAATTCAGACTCCTAGAACAAACTACTCTTTTGGAAGTCAGCTTTCTAACACACTTCAGAGCAGTTTTATGTATATGAATTCACACAGTCATAGTATATATGTATATGAATTCACATAGCCCATTCTATGTATGGATTCCTGCCCAATAAATTAAGTTCTTTTATAAGGCAGAAAAACACAAACCCTTCACACAGACTTAAGCAGGACATAAAGCAAGCAGCATCAATTAAGCTTCACAGCAACATTACTCAAATGATAAGGCGTCACAGAAACAGTTACTTATGGCAATATTCACACCTCTAAGACCAAGCCTGTACTCAGCTCACACAGCGAACAATAAATCATGATGCCCTTTCAGTTTTCTTATTTTTTCTGACCTGTTGAATGCGTTTCATTTTATGTTACTGTTCCTAGGGCACAAAACTGCCTGGTTAGTTTAGATATAAGTTACTGCACCTTTACTGTTTTTCTCTAGAGTTACATCTATGTATGATGTGGGAACGTAGCCTTCTTCACCATTCTGTCTCCGAGCTCTTGTCCATCCATCACCTTTGTCCTCTTCAATAATGTACAGAACTTCACCTTCTTTCATTGCCAAAGTACCTTCATTATGTCCTAGATGAGAGTTTTCATAGCACAAGCATAGTTACGATTTTTAATACAAGTTAGAAATATAACACACAAATACCATGAGATTCTACTAGATTCCAATGTACCAGCCCAAAAGCCACTGACTATTTAGCAACATCTCTACGATCCTTTGTATTTTATCCAACACTCTTGTACAAATACTTGTTTAAACTACCATAAGCCTGTAAGGCTGGATTAGTATTATTGAAGTAATACTAGTGCAATTAGTGTACTGAAGGACACTAGTAATTAGTGTACTGAAGTAACTGAGTTACAATGATATTATATGATTTGACACTGAGTATTTATTGTAAGCTTCTATTTCACTCTTCCAATTCCTTTCCCAAATTTGAGTAGTGTTATCTAAAAAGTTTATAAGGGGATTAACCACTTTCCGGGTTCCCTCTTCTATCTCTCTTAAGGCAGAAGCTTTCTCTCTCAAAATTTTTTTTAAAAATTGAATTCTTTATTGGTAGGTTTGATATACAGTTCACAATCACACTCAACATTGGGGAATTTGTACCAGTATATGACACAAGTTAATTCTCATTTTTATCTATATCTCTACCCACCCACAACCCCCCCACCCCTTATATACATGCTATTTCTTTTTCTTTCTGAATCATGTTTATTTTTTCCCCTCATTACAATGGCCCACCACATTCCCTTTGAATTATTTCCAATTTTACAAAATTTATCATACATTCTGGAACTCATTTACATCTACAGGTTCTCAAACCAAAGAAAATATATGGTATTTACATATCTGAGATCTATTTATTTCACTTATTAGTGTGTCAAGGTGTATCCATTTACACATAAATGAATGAAACTTGTCATTCTTTATGGAAGAGTAATACTTTTTTTTTTTTTTTAACCACATCTTCTTTATCCAATCTCCAGTTGATGGGCATCTGGGCTGTTTCCAAGACTGGGCTGTCACAAACTGAGCTGCTATGAACATGGATGTACATAAGACTTTACAATATGATTAAATTCTTTTGGGTATATTCCTAGCAGGGGGATAGCAGGGTCAATGGAGAACTCTAATCCTAGGTTTCTGAGGAATCTCTACAAAGATCTCCTCAATGGCTGTACAAGTCTACGATCTCCACCAATAGTGGAGAAGGGTTCCTTTCTCCCCACAGCCTCGCCAGCATTTATTGCTGGTTGATTCTGCAATAGCAGCCATTCTTTGTGGAGTGAGATGAAATCTCAGTGTTGTTTTCATCTGCATCTCTCAAATAACCAGTGATGTTGAACATTTCTTCATATGCTTCTTGGCTGCTTTGACTTCTGTCTCTGAGAAGGGTTTGTTCATTTCAGATGCCCATTTTCGAATTGGGTCTTTAAACTTGGGGGGAGCGATTTGTTTAAGTTCTTTATATATTCTAGATAGTAGCCCTTTGTCTGACAAACAGCTAGTAAAGATTTTTTTTCCCACGTTGTTGGTTGTCTTTTAGTGGTGCCAGTCGTTTCTTTTGCTGTACAGAAGATTTTGAGGAGGATGAGATCTCATTTGTTGATTCTTTCTTCTAGTTCTTGTGCTATAGAGGTTATGTTCATAAAGTCTCTGCCTAAGCCAGTGTCTCAAGAGTTTTACCTAACCTGTTTTCCAGCAGGTTTATTGTTTCTGTTTTAATGTTGAAGTCTCAAATCCATTGTGATTTTAGTTTAGTACACGGTGAAAGAGATAGGTTTAGCTTTAGTTTTTGGCAGGTTTTTCCCAGTTTGGCCCAGTTTTTCCAGCACCGTTTGTTAAAGAAGCTGTCTTTCCTCCATTGAGGATGTTTGGTTCTTTGTCAAAGATAAGGTGGCTTAGTGTATATGGAGTTGTTTCAGGATCTTCTAATCTATTCTACTGGTCCTCGGGACTGTTATTTTGCCGGTACCATGCAGTTTTTATCACAGTGGCTTTATAGTACAGTTTTAAGTTGGGGATTGTAATACCAGGTGCCATATCCTGTGCTTAGAATTGCTTTTGCTATTCTAGATCTCTTGTGGTTCCAGATGAATTTTGGATTATTTTCTCTAGCTCTGTGAAGTACAGTGATGGAATTTCAACTGGAATTGCACTGAATCTGTATAGTAGTTGTGGGAGTACAGACATTTTGACGATGTTGGTTCTCCCTACCCAGGAACAAGGGATGTCTTTCCATTTTCTGATAACCTCTTCTATCTCCTTTTTCAGAGTCCTGTAGTTTTCAGAGTAGAGGTCTTTAACCTCCTTGTTAGATTGATTCCTAAATATTTCATTTTTCTGGTTGCTACTGTGAAAGGGATTGACTCCCCAATTTCTTTTTCAGTAAGTCTGTTGTTTGGGTATACAAAGGCTGTTGATTTCTGAGCATTAACCTTGTATCCAACTACACTACTAAATTTGGCAATTAACTCTAGCAGTCTTCTGGTTGAATTTTTTGGATTCTCTACATAGAGAATCATATCACTGGCAAATAATGACAGTTCAACTTCTTCCTTACTATCTCTATTCCTTCTATTTCTTTGTCTTGCCTAATTGCTGTGGCTGTTTCCAGCACTGTATTGAGTAAGAGTAGTGACAGTGAACATCCTTGTCTTGTTCCTGATCTTAGTGTGAAAGTTTTCAGTTGTTGCCCATTTAGTATGCTGCTGGCTGTTGGGTTCTTATAAATAGGTTGCATTAGATTGTCTCTCAATAAAATTTTCTTACTCAAACCTCCATTGTTAGGGCTGGGGATTTAGCTCAAGTGGTACCACGCCAATTTTGGATGCACAAGGGCCCAAGTTTGACCCCCGGTACCACACACAAAAAAATTTTTTTTTAAAAAGGGGGCAATAATATTTGAAATAATAATAAAAGAATAAACAGTTTATAAGGTATGGATCAGGAAAGTAGAGTGAAAAAATGGAAAACAGGGCAGAGATAAAACATAAGTTTAACTCTGATGATGGCAGAAGTAGGATGGCTACAAAACATAAATTTCCTTCACAACTTCATCAGCACCAGGACCTCCTTCCTGAATATCCTTTCTGCCCACCCTAAACACTGTCAACCTGCTTTGCAGTAATGATTTTTAATTGAATTCTTTATTGGTACAATTTATGTACATCTCAAAATCACATATAACATTGGGAAATTTGTACCAGTATATGCCACAAGTTAATTCTCATTTTTACCCATATCCCTACCCACTCCCCCCTCTTCCCCCCTTTATACATGCTCTTTTATTTTCTTTCTGTATCATATTTATTCCTTCCCCTCATCACATTCCCACACCAAGTTTCCTATAGAAATATTCCACTC
>PVIC010008121.1:0-49073 GCA_004025085.1 Thryonomys swinderianus
TCCCTCCCTCCTTCCTCTCCCCCCTCTTGCTCTCTCTGTCTGTCTTTCTGTCTCTCTGTCTCTTTCTGTCTCTCTACAGAAATTGCTATAGTCAGCATTGGGAATGTGGGCATGGTATCCATTCTTCAATTGTTTCATTTTGATGTTTTTCTTTCTATGTACACCTTTACTGTAGACTTGAAATACAGAGTAGATTGAAGTTGGTAGAAGCAGCCAGTGGTTCTTGAAGTTATGTGTTACACTTCTTTTCTGTGTGCCATGACATAGAGTATCTAAGCAAAGCGTACCTTTGCCAACCTGTCCATGGCTGAGTAAATAACCCTGCAAATGTTAGGGGTAGAGTCTGGGGCAGAGTAAAAGGATTAGGCTAATATAGCCTGGAGTTAGTCTTTGTTTGATGGTGACGATCTTCCCCACATGGAAATCTGTCCTTCGGTCACAGGCTTTTAGTAAACGAGGTAGAAATGGAGGCATCAGATTAGCCTTCTTCCTTCTCTTGGTGGGGTACCAATCCTAGAGGGAAAAGCTGAGGGACAGTGACCCCCATGAGGGAAAGCTTCCAAAATGCCGCTATCAGCTAAGATGGAATGTGAAGCCTAGTTTGCTTGAGAGTCATGGAGATGTAGATGCTTAAAGGTTCAAGTTCAACCTAGGAGGGAAATCATGGGCGTTTAATAGTGACCTCTGCATGGCTGGAGATGTTGGGTCTCTAATCATCCTCCTTCCTTCATGACAAAATGATGCCCATTTTCTTGCCCAGCACTCTTCCCAGTTCGCTCTCTGTGTGTGAGGAGGCACCGGAGGGGTAGGCGCTGGGGAAGGGTGGGATGAGGGAAGCATGATTGGAGGCGCAGCAAGAAGACAGAGGACAGTCTAGCATATGTACTTGATATAAATATTATAGTTTTACAGAGACATCTAGATCAATATATGCCACATTTCATCTACCTCTTTGACAGAGTGAGCGCAATGTATTCAGAGAAAGCTGTATAGGATTTTCAATTTACTCTGTGTGATTTATTGTGACAGGATAGCTATGGGTTTTTTAAGTTCTTTATACTTGTTCCAGTAAAAATGGATATAGTATCTTTAAAAATAAACAGCCCAGAGCTGTGCATTTTACATTGTCTTCCTAGAAGAAGGCTCTGCTGAGAGGGAAATCTAAGACTGCCCTGCTCTTTTAGAGCCTGACTGTTGGTGCATGTGCTTCAGAACCTTGCTGTTTGGGGGGGAGGGGTGGGGAGGTGGGAAGAGTAAGCAGGGAAATCAATTAGGAAGCTATTGCAGACGTCTAGCCAAGATAAAATGACGGCATGAACAAGAGAGGTGCCAGTGAACTGGAGCCCTGTGGCAGGGCTCATGAGGTCTGGAAAGTGGGGCCTCTTCCTTTCACAGTGAGAGGCCCCAGGTCACAGGGGGCCCCCTCAGCCTCCTGACTCCCACTCTGCTGCCCCTTGTCTTTAGAAGGCATCAAAGAGAGAGAGAGTCGTTCTGTCCTTGATGTAGCATTGACATTGCCCCAGAATTCTGGGTCTCATCAAGCCAACCCAGGCATCAGACTGAACCTTTGCCCAGGACTATGACACTCATATTCCTGCTAACGTGAGAGGAGCCCGTCATGGCCACACTGTCACAGTTCCCTTTATCAAAGACTTGCTGCCCTAAGACCCACTACCTGACGCTTATTAAAAGCATGTAACTGTTCATTCCCGGTGAACGACTCTCATCCTTAGGCCTCGTTCAGTAGACATTTGAAAAGTCCTGTTCAGCAGCTGCCACTCCTGTCCTGTTCCTCCTCTTGTAATAGCACTGGGGGCACTGAACTCTGAAACTGGGCACCCAGCTCCACTTGGGCATTTTCTAGCCCGTGGCCTAGAAGGGAACAGAGGGAGGAAGACGCGTGGGGTCGCAGCTGGGTGGCTAGCGATGGGAGGAGGACGCCCATGTATATTCGGTGAAAAGAAGCTAGTGGTAATTTCTTGGTTACCCCAGTAGTGACCATAACAGGCAAGCATTATTCTTATTCACATGAAGTCATATTGAATCCCAGGGTGCCGTGGCTGCCCCATGACCCTCAGGTCTTACTGATTACTAATTAAACAGCCTCTGTCTGTGCCACCCCTACTCAGCAATAGGTACTTTGCTTGCATTCAATTCCTTTCCAGAACATGCCATCTGCTACCACATTGGCACTTAAGACACTGAGACTGATCTTTAAGTTGTGAATATTAGCATATGTTACTTTTTCCCAGGAAGTATTTGTTCCCAGAACCAACTGAAACTTCCAAAACCAAAGACTCATAAGATCAAAAAATGGTTATTGATATGCATATTTGGATCATCTTCACCAACCAAGTGGTCAGGCCTCCTAGAAATCAGGTATGAAGATCACCAGGGGGCTGGAAAGTTTTCCATCCAGAGACATAGAGAGGGAAGAACTTTAGTTATCCTCAGAGCTTAACTTTCCAAAACTGTCTCATTTGTGTATGGATCGATTAGATTGTCATCATCCTCTGGATTCTTGCACTAGTGAGAAAGTCCTGAGCTGGACATATCATGTCTTTTGCAGTTGTTTGGTTTGCCACAAGGTGTGCTTAAAGTTAAACTTTGGCTCAGGGTTCCTGGCCGGTGAAATTGGTGATTTACCCAACCTTAACTGTCTTGAGGGCTCTGTCCCAATTGCCTATGCACAGCCTGAGTCTAGGGGCACTGCAGTACTGTGATTTTTGTTTTGCTTTTTGACAGTGAGTGCTAGGGGTTGAACCCAGGGCCTTATACATGCTAGACAGTGTGCTCTACAATTGACCTACATGCCAAGTCCTAACATCAGGATGTTTTAAGTGATGTTCATCTCTGTCCACCCCAGCCTCAAACTCACCCTTTCCCTGGGCCATTGAGATTCACTCCAACACCTCCTATACCTTGTACCCAGGAGAAACTCTTGCTGGCTCAGCCATGCCTGTCCTGAAAGAGCAGCAGCTGACATAGCTCAACCTTTCACCTATCACCTTCCTCTTAGTGAGGCTCAGTCAGTCCTGGATGGCATCCCAGGCAAGTCCCTTTTATTTTCCATGGGATGTTGGACATGCAATACTTAAGGAGAAGGAGGTTCTGAGGAGGTATCTGAAAAGATCCAGACAGTAAAAGCACACAGTTGTTTGTGGGTTAGGTGAGGTTCCGTGGACCACAGACTGTTCTTTATCTGCTATGTCCTGATGTGCCACAGGTCCCCTATCATCATCTTCCAGTGATCCCAGTGAGGCATCCCCTTGGCTAGTCTAGTACGCATTTACCTCTGTTAAGTCAATTTTGGATAACTTCATGAATCAGATACCAGCTCTAGTCCCTCAAAGGCTTTGATTTTTTTGGCTGTCAAATGAAAAATAGGTACCTTATCCAAGATGATTTAGTTATTTATCACCTGATAGCAGAGCATGAACCTCACTTGGTAGATGTGGAGGCGTCAGGCAACCCAGGAGAGATAATTTTGGATAGGACTCTTTCAAATTACGCATTACGCACAATCAGCACTGCTTCCAGGAGGGGGCCTACTTGTTCTCAGTCTTAGCATATTTCTAATCATCTTTTTTAATAACCCAGGATATAATAAATTTTGCTCCTCTTCGTGCAGTAATATCCTTCCTCAAAACTACCGCTCCTAGAATTTTCAAGACTCCTGCAGATATTGCTGGAAGATAGACGTTCTCCTTTGCCATGCACCCTGACGCTCCCGCTGGGCTCCAAGTGTGTCCTGAGATGCGGGCTGGCAGAGCAGATCTTCCAGAGTTGGTGCTGGGCTGCAGGGGAAGCGTCTCCCCATCCATCAACCCTAACTCCATTCAAGCATTTGCCCCATAACTTCCACTGTATGGAAATCAAAATGGAGGGAAATAATTATTGGCACAAGAAAGGAAAGATGTAAATCTTCGAGTCAGATACAGGACAGATTGGAACAATATGGGTTCTTCAAGGTTTCTATGATAATGTACCTAATAACTCTCCTTGGGCAAAAACACAATCTGCTTTCAATCAATCTTGCTTTTTTTTTTTTTTCCTGGGCAAAAAATACCAATTACGTTGAAGGAAAATTTTTTTTCTTCCTTTTTGATAAGGACTGTTCTCCACCCCAGAAATCATGCTGTAGCTAAAGATATATATTTTCAATTGTCTAGAATAGTATTGGACAGATAGTACCAAATGAAAAAAGGTCAATCTTTTTTTTTTTTTTCCCGTCTCCTCTCCTGCCAGCATTTGTCTACTTCTTAAGGGAAGTGAAAGCTAATTAAAGGCTTAAGGGATAATATTGATTGCATTGGAATATATTTTATATGTACCTGACACATTTTCAAGTCAGAAGACCCTGACTTTTTCCAAGGCTGAATAAATCAGCTGGCCGGGCCTCTGATGCAAGGGTGTGGGTGGGAGAGCTCATCTCCTCCTTTCCACTCTGCAAGCGTCTCTTGCAGGGATGAATGATTTCCAGAGAGGAAGAGGGGCCGCTGGCGGCTGTTCGTTCGCATCCCTGCATATGGGGGAGGAAGGATGAACGATCAGGCTTGTCCTCAGACCCATCATTGGCTCGAGTCTGGCTTTGAGTAATGGGCAGGAGGGTGCTGCTGAGGAACTTGATTCCTTGCGGTGCCTCTGCAGGGGCTGGCCAGTGGGTATTAGCCTCTCAGCTCCCTTCTGCATTGGACAGGACTAAGTAGCTTGCCCAGGTGGGGCACTGCACATCCTGGCTAGCAGAGCAGGGGGTCCTCCTGTCTGACTTACTTTCTCAGCCAAGTGACAGCTTCTATTGGGGGGATCCCTCGAAGGTAGTGAGTAGATTCATGTTGGTCTTAATCTTGGAAGGCTGCAGGCAGCCGGCATTAGGAGACACCTAACAGTCCCATTATCATTTGTAGCGAGGTCACATCAGGAGAGGAACCGTGTTTCTAAGTCAGTTTCTCAATGCATTTGGAAAGTGCAGAACGTGCACAATGAGATGCAGTCTGTTTTGTCCACAAATGCACATGTACCATAAGAAACCTTTTAAGATATAATGAAAATGCATATAATTCCGGTATTGGGCATATATCGTGTCCGCCGATACATGGTGGTTTTCACAGCCTTGTAGTGCAGAGCGGGTCAGGGCTGTGGCCTGTGGGCATGGAGTCTGGGTGGGCATCCACAGGACCTCCTCCGTCCTAGCAGATGCTGGCAAGGGAGCACGGTGACCATATCACGGTGCCTCCTCAGAAGTAGCCCGGTGACACCCTTCTCTCCCCTTGATGCCCACCGCTTGCCCGATCCCTAAGTGCACCACCGTAACGCTAACAGTCTATAATGGCCATATTATTAACTGTATCATGCATATTATTGATTTACTCTTTGTTCTGCATCATTATCCTTTCACCAATGAGTTTACTGCGTTATTCCCACCTACTTAGTCAAGCACCAAATTACCACGAAAGGGCAGGCTCTTGTAATGGCGTCTAATGGAACATTGCCTAAGCGATCATTGCTGCCTCCCATTAAGATCTGCCTCCAGCCAATGAGCTTTCTGCCGTATTGCAGTGTGCGCAGAGCAATTATGGGGTTCGAGAGACCTGGCTGTTCTAAATTTTACCCAGGAAATTGCTTCACTGCGTGGTCCTCACCTGCCCCCATCTCAAAGCGCAGCTAGAGATCCAGCATCTGTCACTGTCAGCCCGAGGGCCACAGGGCTGAGGGCTGGGCCTCCTCTTAGCTCGAGTGTCTTTGCCAGGAGCCAGAGGTTGCTTCTCCGGAGTCAGGTCCCAGCTTTTTCCCACCAGAGAGCATGGTGGGAAGGTCAGCTTGGCCAGGAGCCCAAAGATATTGAAGTGACTATTAGTTTCCAAGTTCTAGGAAAGGGGCTCATCGCCCTGAGGCTACCCATTATTTCTGGAAATGGAAGTTCACATTGTCCTAGGAACAAAGCAAGCCTTTCCAGCCTCAGACCTGGTTGGCTTCTTCCCGTTTGGATGACAATCCCTTTGGCTCTCAGGGCAGTCTCCAGCACCCTAAGGGAGTAGACCTTTGGGAACACACAGCCAGTGGCATGATCTTCGATTCCACGGGGGTCCCATCCCCACTGAGCCCTGAGCAATGCTCACTCACTGTAAAGTGTCACATGCCCCTATTGTCAGAGAAGTTATGGTGGAAAAATGCAAAATTTCCTTTTTACTGCTTATGGCCAGCTGAGCCTATAACGTGTCAAGCCGCACATTAGCCACCCTGATAAAAGTCCGCTTTCTTACACACAAAATCATCGTTTCAGCAAGATTTGTTATCTCATTACCTGATAAGCTCTGTGTCATAAACCAAGACTCATACGGTAAATCTCCCGGGAGGACGCTTTGTGGGCAGAAAGGGAGAGATATGAATCTGCAAGGGACTTGATAATGCAGCATTTAAGCACAAGCATAATGTCACTTATTGTTAAATGCATAAAACCACTTGGCCAAACGGTTGGGCTTTTAATAGGGTTTTGTGCAGCATCAGGTGAGCAGCCATATGCCTTTCCTGCCTGGGAGTCTCTGAGCACCTGCTAGCGCCGCTGCTTTGCCTCACAGCCCTCCGGGGATGGGAGCCGGGCTCTGTGGAGGCGCAGGGGGGGGAGGAGGAGATCGATGCTTCCCTGTAGCTGCCGTGCTTGCTCTGCCTTGCCAGGGCACGGGGTGTGTGGGGCTCGTCCCGGGGCCTGGCTTCGACTCACTCCCCTCTCCTCTGCAGGCACATCGTGGTCTGTGGCCACATCACTCTGGAGAGCGTGTCCAACTTCCTGAAGGACTTTCTGCACAAGGACCGGGATGACGTCAACGTGGAGATCGTCTTTCTACACAAGTAAGAGACTGCAGCAGTTAGGGCTCAGGTCAGAGTCCACGAAGTCACGGATCCCGCCGGCCTCGTTGGAGAGGGTGTCCCAGAACTGTGCTAGGCCAGTGAGGAAGGCAGCGCCTCCTGCCACCGAGGCAGTTCTGGGCCCACATCTGAGTTTCTGTCAGGAGGAAGTAAGGGGAGAGTTTAGTTTACTGTGGGTCTAATGCACCGTGACTGTCCCTTCCGCAATCTGGACCCGGATAGGCAGTGTCTGGTGTGGCCTAGGGAGCCTTGTGCTGTCGATATGTTAGGAGCGCAGGAGTAGATTGTGACCAAGCAAGGCTGTGACGCAAGAGGAAGTGGAGTGTCAGATAATGAGAAGCAGCCTCCAGTGTGACACCCTGTGCCAGCACTGTGCCCACCATCTCTCATTTAATCCACCACGAGTGCCCGTACATCTTCGATCTGAATCCTGACTCAGTCAGCTAGCTGAGCTGGTTATTTAACTTCCCTGTGCCTCAGTTTCCACATCTGTAGCACTTATGGTTTGTAGTCTTTTAGGAGAACCATATGAGATAATCCGTGTAAAGTATACAGGCCAGTGAGGCATACAGTGGCTGCTTAATAAATGTTAATTGCTCTCATGAAAGATAAAGTAGATTAGGCTGCACAATCAATTTAAGTGTGTCTCATCCTGTGTGTTTTACAGGTGAGGGATGCAAGATATCTTCCCTCCCCTGGGGGGAGAGGGTGTGAGCTTTGACTGATCTTCTAAGTAAAAGAGAGTCAGCCTCAACAGCGAGAGAAACGGGGGCTCCCATCTCAGTGTGGCGGTACCATTATTGTCTGCTTTAATGGGAATGAGGTTAACACAGGGACATTCTGCCTGACTTGCCTCTACTCTGGGGGCCTTTTCCTCTCACCATCGCCTCCTCCAAACTGTGAGGAAGTAGGTCAGGCCAGAGCAGTGCGGGAGCAGGACCACAGTACCGATGCAGTGCTTGGCACAGGGGCCGCCGGTGGGCAGTGCTCTGCTGTGGGGCATTCCTGAGCAGAGCGCTCTGTAAGGAGCACACTGGAGCAGGCAGAGGGCAGCGTGGGTCCTGGGTGCACACAGTGTGTGCTGAGGTTACTGTAATCCAGGGGCAGAACCTAGCAGGACAGCTCCGCCCTATAGGGAGTTTCCAAGGTGGGCTCCTAAAGATATGTGACTTCCTTTGATGGAGTTGAAACTGTCAGATTCACACAGGCAGCTGCTCCTCTCTCCCCTATTACTTCTGCTGGAAAGAACCAGCTGGGTGCTGGTGCCCAGTGGTGAGGATTCATTTTTGTGTCCCCAGTGTCTATTGACATTCGACTCGTAGATAGATAACCTCTTGAAGCTTTGGGTTAGTAAGTGTGCCTTCTAGGGCCGGGAATGTAGCTCAGCTGTGCAGTGGCTGCGTGGCAAGCACCAGGCCCTGGGTTCAAGTCCCAGTACCAAATAATAATAATAATAATAACACTAATAATAATGATAGCATACCTTCCCACTGGGGTTGCTTTGAGGTTTAAGTAAATTAATAAATGTCAAGTGTTTAGAATGCTGCTTGTCTCAGAAGAAACAATTAACATTAACTATTATTATTATTGTCATCATTCATTATCATCATTACTAAGCACTTAATAAATGTCAGGCAAGTGTTGACTTAGCACAGTCACCGGTGCCCAATAGGACGCAGCTAGATACGGTCTCCCAAAGCCTGGCTGTGTCTGAGAAAGAGGACACGCTGTATTCTCGTCTCTGGAATCTGGAAGGGAATAAAGAGCTCAGGCTCTGGTTCAGTCCTTTTTCCTCAATGGGAAAGATGTCCGAGTGTCTCAGCCCCAAGAGGTGTGCTGAGTGCTGTGTCCATGTGTGAGTCAAGAGTCATTCAGAGAGTAAATCGAGTGTGTCTATGGCTGTTCACGAGTGAGGTTTTTTGATCCAGGCTTTGGGGATTTTATGCGGTAGATGACCAGGAGAAAGGCTTCTGCTACAGGTAACAACAGTAGGAGGATTGGACAGGGGAACCTTTGGGTAACCCCTCATTATATGCAGGTGTGCTTGATTATATTGGGGTTTTCCAGGAAATGATCAGTAGGATGTAGATACAGATATTCCTCTATAGACATGAAATATGACCACGAAGTACACTGAATGTTTAAATTTTAGAAACATCACAATAAAAAACAGATGTAGTCTCATGAATCCCCTTTAAAATAACTGACACGCAAACACACTAATTCCAGTTGTTCTTACCTCTTGAAGTCTTCTTTTGGTGTCATAGCTGCCTTGATGTCCGATATCAATTCAAAACATTTACCTTTATTAGTCAGTCATTTTGACTTTAGGGAGGACCCAGAAGTCACCAAGTGCCAGGCCCTTGGAGTGAAGAGGGTGAAAATACACCGTGTTGTTTTTATGAGCCTGCCTTTCTGTCAGATGAAACTCAACAGCAGTATTTCTTGTAGTTTTGATTTTACTTTAGAGAGACACTTATGAAGGAAGACTTGCAGAACTGCTTCAGAAAGTGGCAAGAAATGAGGCACAATTAAGGTTACCACTCTATTTTACTGTTGTTAATTTTTAAACATTTAAATACACATGGTATTTTTGACCCACCCTTGTATCTATCTGTAGATGTATCTGCCTGTCTGGACAGAGAGAAATCCATGACAAGGTTTTAACTCACTTGATAGCGGAGACTGAGAAGTCTCTCAGTGGCCATTTTTAAAATGGAGACACAGTTGGAGATGGGACTCGGTTTGAGTCTGAGGGCCCAAGTACCAGGGGAGCGAAGGATGTAAATCCTAGTCCACAGGCAGGGAAAGGTAATGTGGTGTCTCAGCACAGCAGGCAAGTAGGAAGTAAAAGGTATGGGTTCTTCTTTCCTCTTTTTTTTTTTGTCTCTCATCTGACTTTCAGCAGACTGGCTGATACCCACTTATAGTGAGGAGAGAAATTTTCTTTCCCAGGTTCACTGATTCAGATACTAATTTCATCTGGAACAACCTCACAGACCCGTCCAGAGATCATTTTTCACCTAGGTAGCCCAAGGCGATCCAATCAAGTTGATGCATAAAATTACCCATCATAGCCCTAGTTTCCCTATTGGTGAAACAGGTTTCCACTGAGAACAGGTGAGAGAGACGGTGCCTCATTGTCCCCAGCTGGTGTTTCACGTTGGTATTGATTCGGTGTTCAGTTAGGCTGCAATTTCATGTCTCTTCAGTGTGAGCCGTTTATTTATAGCAAGACAAGAGGCTTCTGGGAAGGTCCAAGCCTCCCCCTTCCCCATCTCCCTGTGGAAAGTGGAGAGAAATGAAATATGGAGGCTAAAATCTGGGTCCATGATATTCATGGCTTCCTCTTCTCTCCCTGTGCAGCATTTCCCCAAACCTGGAGCTTGAAGCTTTGTTCAAACGACATTTTACTCAGGTGGAATTTTATCAGGGCTCCGTCCTCAATCCACATGATCTTGCACGAGTCAAGGTAAGGAGCAGGAGGTCACTTGTGCTTTAGTTCTGTCTTGGGGGTGGGGTGTCTAACTCTGATCAGGGACACGCTTTCTAGGATGGCTAAGTATCACGTCCCAAAGCCTGACAAGCTAAGTCAGGCATCACCACCCTTGATGTGGCTCTTCCACTGGCCCAGGGACTCATGCCTTGGCATATGCTGTGCCACCTATAAGTATTCTATACTTGATCTTCATAAAAAATTCATTTTTGTTGATTTTTCTCAGTATCATCTACTCTGAAAAGAAATAAATCAGTTGGACAGACTCACGAGTCATATAAACAACAAAATTATCAAGTAATTCCCATACGAAATATTTAGGTTGGACTCAATACAGCTCCAACATCTATTAAATAATTACATCTGAAAGAAACATTAAAATATAAAATGAAATATTAAGCCAGAGAGCATTTTGAGCTGCTTTTCTTCCCACCAAAGACTCCAGGTGCAAACGTAAACTTGTAAGTATCTGCCTTCACTTGGTTATGGGCTAATCTTTTTTACCTGGAACCTGCTCAGTGAGAATCTTTTCATAAAGCACACCTGAGGCTTAGAAAGGGACACAGTAAAACGGCATCTGTTGCTTGATTCATTTGATAGAGATGTTTGTACGCATGTTCTGTATCTGCTTGCCAGTAAATGTGCGTTTCTGTTGTGAAGCCATCAAGGTCTAAATGTGAACTGTGGTCACCAGACGCTTCTGTAAATAACATCATTGACAAACATGAAAAATCCAAGAGGATTTGTGTAAATTCTGTGCCTTCTTAAAGAAATCTAGACACACTTTGTGATGTACCACTGAGGAAAACATGCCCTCTCACCAGCTGCAGGAATGATCCGGAAGCACAACATAGCAAGTCAGACAGATTGCAGATTTGAACTAGCATGAGAATTGTCATGCACAGAGAGATTGGTTAATCATAATATTATCCAGACATGACCCCATTTGTGGTGAATGTGAAATCTGAGGAGAATGGATGAAATAGATTTTGTTCACAGACCTATTTGAAATGCAAACAATTAATAGTACATCAAACTCATCACCTCCTCTAAAGGATAAATCTCTCCTGGCTCTTGTTTAGATAAGTCAGTATGTTGTATTTTGACTTCTTCTGTAGCCTGTTATTTCATATAACAGATTTGTTGACTTCTGACTATCTGAATATTAATGAATACTAAGCCATACAGTGTTATCTAACTGAGGACTCTTGAGCTTTTCTTAGTGTACAGATAATGAAGCTGTGAATAAGGTTGGATGAGGGACTTTGAGTAAATTTCTGAATCTCTAAGTAGTTAACTTGCTGGTCTGAAAGAAGTTTAGGCTACCAACCTCTGTTTCCTAAGTGGTAGAATTAGGGTGATGGTGCAGACCATCCATAAAGGAAATGGGAAAGGGAATGGAAGTCTTAATTAATTGTATTTAAAGAAATCTGGAAATTTCACATGTAAGTGGCTTTGCCAAAAGAAAAGTGTACACCCAGGTACATGTTTTACTCTCTTACCACAACAAGATGAAACGTTCATCCCATAACAAGAACCTCCAACCTACCCTTTTGACAAAAACTGTAATCTTTCAGGATTTTTTTTTTCATTCCTTGCAAAACACCAGATTCCCCATGAGCTGTCAACAAAGAGATTGCGATTGAGCTTGGCTACTTATATGTTTGTGTTCTGTGATTTTTCCTTTCGGTGTCTCAGATAGAGTCAGCAGATGCGTGCCTAATTCTTGCCAACAAGTACTGCGCTGACCCGGATGCTGAGGATGCCTCCAACATCATGAGGTAACTGAGCCTGGGCCCTGTGGCTCACTTGGGGCCTTTTTGGTCTGCAGAGGATTGATTCTGAGGGGTCTTCTTGCTTCCGTAAACTACCCCACAACTGTTCCTCTGTATAGACTTAGGGTGACCCTCAGGTAGGGTCAAGGCACCACCAGCAGGAAACTCAACTTTAGTAGATGGCATCTTTGGAAGCTCAGAGCTGGTCCTGGGTTTGAGGCTCCTGAGTCAGAGCTAGCAGACTGCAAGGTAGATGTAGATGAATGCAGACCTGAGTGGCAGTATGTTCTTCCCTCAGAGCAAGGGGACCAGAGATCCATTGGGTTTGATCCTCACCCACAGGGACATTTTACCGAATCTGAAGATGATTTTTCAGTGATGTAATTAGGGGAAGAGGGAGCAGGGATGCTGGTAAGCATCCCATAATGCACGGAAAGCTCCTGTGTAGAGCATTCTCTGGCCTAAAATGTCCATAGTGCAGAGATAGAGGAGCCCTTTGTTGGAGCCTTTTGGTGTGAGGGTAGGAGATTGGTTAGCATCCCCCAAACAGAAGGTGACTGACTGATCATTTGGCAAATATCCATCAGTTTCTTACAATTTGTACTTTTTTGTAGGAAGCATTTTCAGAGATTGTAATACAAATAGGGATCTCTGAGATAATGTATTATAGCATATTTTCTAAAAATGACTATGACTGCAAGCGCCCACATTTTTTTTTTTCAACATTTTCTGGGGGAAGACACTCTGGCAAGCACTGCCCCGTACATTTCTTTGCACAAGGACTGAATCCTTTGAGTGCTAATTTCAGCCCTCAACTTGAGTACCTTATTGTTTCTTCCTCATTTCCGAAGAAAATATGTTCAGTTTTTGTTCTTTTCATAGACTCACAGTCACATCCTATGGCTATGCAGTGACAGAGAGCTCCAGACGTTTTGCTCCAGGTAGTTCAGGCCCTTTTGGAACTTGTCTCATCTCTGGCGTGAATCGCAGGCTAGTTATTTGAGCTGGGAAGGAGTTGGAGAGAGAATCTTCTGGAGAAAGGCTGAACTCAGAGAAAACATTTCACTCCCACTGAGTTCCCAGGAACTTGCACTTAATTATGCACAGCCAGCCTTCCCCTCTGCCTGCAGCTTGCCTAACTGTGCCCTGGGAATCTATGTGAAGGTGAAGGTTGGGCCATTGCTTTTGTGTCCTTACGAAGCTCTCAGTTTCTTTGTCTTTACTTCTGATCAGCTGCCCCAAGTGACAGGAGATTTCCCATCAGTGATGCGGAGGAATTCCTCTGCCGTGTTTGGGAGAAGCGAGGCCTCCCCGCAGCATCTGGCCCTTGTGTCTGGCCGGCAACATCTGGCACGATCTTCTTTTTCCACTCACTTTTTGCAGTTGTTTTAAGGGAGTCAGTGTTTGAACCCTTGTGAGCCTTAGGCCTGCCAGGCTGCAGGGAGTGTGGAGTAGGGGTGGACTTCCTCATGTGGGGCTGTCCCCTAACCATTGTGCCACCTGTCCCGTTTTAAAAATGAGGAGTGATGGGCCGGAGATTTAGCTCAGTGGTTCCAGCGCCTGCCTCACAAGTGCAAGGTCCTGAGTTCGATCCCCGGCTGGGCGTGGTGTCTCATGCCTGTCATCCCAGCACTTGGGAGGCAGAGGCAGGAGGATTGTTGAGTTTCAGGCTTGCCTGGGCTACATAGTGAGCTCAGGGCCAGCCTGAACTACAAAGCGAGACCCTATCTCAAAAAAAAACAGGAATGTTTCCAGCATTTCACAGGCTTTTCTGCATTTGGAGCGAATAAACATATAACCTTTATGGAACAAAGCTTCATTATCTTTCTGACTTCAGCAAAACCCAGAGGATGAAGCATCACTGAAGTTTGGGGTTGGGGCCTTCCCCCCAAAAAAGTGAATCTCAGAAATGAATAATTGCTTTAAAATGGGCTTGTCTTTTGATTCCAACATTTTAGTTCATCCCTGACGATGATGGGGTTCATGTGAATACCCACAGGTACCAGGGTGACTGGCAGGATGGCTAGGAGGACCCAAAGTTGGTATCACAAAGGTAATTAAGTCATCCTGAACTAGAACCAGAACAAGGAAATGGGATGCTCAGGGTTAAAAGCGGGCTCTGTTTTTCTCTTATTTGTATAATCCTCCTTCCTCCTTAGTTTAATGAGACCAATCTACCCCTTTTGAAATTAAAATGTCAAAGATCCATTTGAAATGAGCTAATGCAGAAAACTGGCTGATGCTGTGAACTGCACTGAGAGGCCGACAGAGGCTAGAGTCCTTGAGTTATAAGCAGGGGCCAATACAGCTCTTTTTTCAAAAATAAAATGAAATCCTTCAAGTGCAAAAGCCCAGGGTGGATTTGTGCAGGGAGAGGGTCTCGTGTGATCCATTTCCTGAATTCGGAAGTTGCAGCTTTTCAGATAAAGCTGCTCTTGGGATGCCTTCTCTCCATCTTGGCAGAGAAAGGGGTGAAGGGGGAGAGTGCTGCTTGGTGGGGAGCTTGCGGGGGAGGTCACGATAAATGCACTTGCATTTCTGATTAGGCCTAGGAGGTGGGCCTTTCTGTGGAATTCCATGCGTTAGCCTTCCTTGTCACAGAAGGAAATGTACAATGTCACCTCTGACAGGGTCGGTAATGACAAAAACCATAAGTTACACGTGGAGAGAGTTTTTAATGATTTCAAAGCATTTTCACATCTGGTCTCCCATTTGCTCCTCATACCAAGCCTGTGAAGTAAATAAAGCAGGTACGGTGGCCCCTAATGTCCAGATGAGGAAACAGGAACAGAGAGCCTGGTGATTTCCTGAAGGTCACCAGGTTCATTAGTGCAGTAGTGGGACTGGAAGCCAGGTGTTTCCATTCTTCTGCTTCTGACTCCTCCCTGTTTTGTCCTGTGATTGACAGGAGGGGTGCAGGGGGGGGGGGCATGTAGCAAGCCTTGGTTCATACTCAGCGTGGACTGAGGGCAGTTGGTGGGAATTTTCCACCAGATCTTGACCTTCACAAGGTATGGGTGTTTACCTTGAACTAGTGTTCCAGTCATCATATAGACTCTATTAGCTGTGGAAGTCCTGGCTCTTATTCGAAGAGCTCATTTAGAAATCACATTCTTGAGAGTGGCCAAGTGTGTGTGGCAGTCACAACCTTTTGTCAGTTGGCTTGTTTAATTTGTCATTGTTGTCGCAGGTTGTTAACTTGAAGGGCTGGGCTGGGCTGGGAGCAGATTGCTTCACGGCTGGTTTCTGGGGTGTGGGAGATTGCATACCTTGGAGACCCATGATTTAAGCTTGCTTTAGATATCCTGTTCCAGAAGGGCCGACTTCCTTCTCTAAGGGCACACATCCCATCACCAAGGCCTCACAGGAGCCTTTGGGGTTTTTTATGCCCAGCCCACACACCATGGCTGTCTTGTGATTTCTTTTACCCACCTCCAAGAGAAATGGTGGTGGGAACACAGTTTTTCTTGGCCCTAAGCTGGCAGTCCCTGTGGGAGGCCTGGCTGGTACACCCCCTTCCCACACGGCCCTCTTGGTGGTAATCCAGTGAACCTCCCATGAGCCTCTAGGGCTAAGGGAGACCTAGCCTCAGCTGTGGTTCTCTCTTTTGCAGAGTCATCTCCATAAAGAACTACCACCCAAAGATCAGGATCATCACTCAGATGCTGCAGTATCACAACAAGGTAGGACGTTGCGAGCACTCTGTGCCTGAGGCCGTGGCGAGGGTCAGCTCCTGCCTCTCCCACCTCATGAACGCATGCGTGCTCCCCTACAGCACCAGTGCCACGCAGAGTCCTGGGTAAGGGACTTTGTGGTGGTTAAACATCTGCCCAGGATATTTCTTCAGGCTAAGCAGCTGGTTTGCAGTGGGTCGTTGGAGAGAAGTTCCTTTGTCTATTGATCAGACCCCTTGGTTCAGAAATACTGATAATGTCCTTAGATCTCATCTCTACCTGAATTCCAACAACTTGCTGTTCTGTGTGCTGCATTCATTTCTTTGGTCAATATTTATTGAATACCACTGTATAGTCAGAACTCTCCCTGCCGTCCGGTGGGATATCAGTGCAGGGGAGGCCCTTTTTGTGCCCTCACAGACTTAACACTTAAGTGCAGAGAGTGCCTCCAGCGAGAGCTGGGACTTTGTGGAGGCCAGGTGAATTTGGGAGCGTAATGGGCTCTGCTGGAGAGTTAGATTTGACATTCTTAAATTCATGATCAGAATTTGCAGAGTTGGAGCCAGGAAAATAGTTGACTATTCAGAAATTAAACCTATGGGCATGTTACAGCTTAAACAGATTGGGGGGGGGGCGAGCTTCAGTGTCTATGTGGTTTCCCTGTGATTATCTCTCAGTAAACCAGAGCTGAAGTCTATCATCCAAAGGTAATTCTCTGTCATTCTGCCTGTTAGTAAACTCAGCAGAAGACAGCTTTGGGGGAGGGAAGGTGGCACCTTACTCTACTTGATATGGTACCAGTTAGCTCCTTAATGAGGCTTAGAACCTGGAGGCTGCTCAGTACCTGAGGCCAGGTGTCCTGTCTGAACAGAATAACTCCCTGCTGGGCTGTGAGTGAGACTATGCCCCATCTCTTAGGCCGTCTTCCCTGTGAAATAGCCTGTTGGGTGACCCAGAGGAAACTCCATTCTGCCAAATGCACCAGTGCCATGCCATTATTTCTTAATTGCTGGCAAGTGCTGGCCCATTTTGCTGTGTGGAGGTCCATCAGAGGCCCATTGTGGACTGGAGCCTGTTGTCTGTGACTGGCCCCCACCGCTTGGAGCTGCTGCCTGATGCCAATCCTTACCCAGCCCTCAGCTTCAGTGCAGATGGCATTACTCTCCTCACAGTGCCTTTGGTGGTGGGCACCCAAGGTCACAGTCTCCTGTTTGTCCTCGGAAAAGTCAAGGGCATTGAAGAGATCCAGGAAGGGTTGTTGGTAACACGAGGGCGTCGATCTATGGGAGTTTTTGGAGGGCAGCCCCTGTAGGTGGAGGTGAATTTGATGAGCAAGGTTGACAGTAGTGACAGCACCTGCCATAAAGAACGCTCCTTCTTTCCTTTGTGATTTGAAAGTTCACTTAGTGTGGGAGTGCTTTAAGCTGTTGTTTAGATTTTTTGGCTGAATTTAGACTGAATAGGAAAATGAATGTTGTATGGAAGGGGTGTCAGGTCCTTTTTTCCTCTTTCCAATGGATGCTGATGTAGCATGTTTAAGAAATTAAGGGGGACTTCAGCTGCATAGTTCATGTCAAAGTCAAAGCCTTCAATTGGCCCAGCAGCCAGCCAGTGATCGAGTGATCAATCATCACTTGAATATCCTTAAAAATTTTTGCCCCGTACTTATTCATAAAACATGATGAAGACATCAGTGGACCCATTATTATATCCTGAAAACATATTTTGTTCAGAATCATTTCAATCTATGTTTCAGGATCACTTAAAATCCTGAAAGTGAATAAGGACACAAACGATGGAGTGACTATGACACAGGACATTTTGCTATTGACTTCTCTTTTTAGAGAAAGAATGAAAAGTCCTCTTGTCCTTGTCCTCTCCTTCTGCATAGATCCCAAATAGATTCTTCACTCTGCTTCCTAGTTTTGCTCTATTTCCTAACATGCTTCCACTCATCCTTTTAGCACATCTTTCTTCCTCTTCTTTTTCAGTTTATATTTCATCTTCTCTTGACACTTTCTCTGTACCATCCTGGATGCTCAGGAATCTTTCTTAAACTTGCTTTCAGGGAAGATCTGAGGAGTAGGTGAAAACTTAGGACATCACAGATAATCTAAAGCTAGCCCTGTATAAGTTACCGTAATAACTGTGGACATCTGTTACCTCATTGAGTCCTGTTGGGAACCACCTGTAAGTTTAACATCCTCTGTAACCTCAGACCAAGGGCCTAAACTTTCTCATATACAAAGCTGGTCTGGCGAGCACAACGTTTGACCATTGAACAGTCAACAAGCTTGGAGACTGAATAGCCAATGGCCACCTTCTCTTCAGATTGAGCCACAGTCCCATTAGCCCTAATTATGGTTACAGAAGGTAGGCTTCTAGAAGGCCTTGTGCTCTCATCAGCACAGCTCCTGTTTGTATGGAGAGAAAGACGTTTGGTCTGGCTATCTCTGAACACAGATGGTGTTTGTTCCTGGTTTGAGTGTAAAAGGCAAAGCTCTTTAAGGAAAGGGTCATTTAGATGCCTCAGAAAAGTCTCATTCCTGATGATGCACCTGTTCGTGGATTTCTTGTTTTCCTAGAAGACTCTAGCGAAAGAGGCCTTTTTCTCTGACCTGGAAGCCACATCCCAGGGGTTCTCTGCAGAGCACGTTCTCCGAGCTTTCAGGTCATCGACCTTCAAGCCTGGAAACTAGTTGGTTAGTCAGGTTCCTGTCACTATAACAAACACCTGACATAATCAATGATAATGAGAAAAGTTTTATTTTAGTTAATGATTTAGCATGGCTAGGGTTGGGGTTAACTCTATCACTTCCCAATAGCCCCAGCCTGGAGGCCATGCTTGTAACACATGGGCTTTGGGGGGACGTTCGCCATGTAAACTATGGCAGTGGTGCCATCTTCTCTTCATTTGCCTCTTTGACTAATCACGGTGCCACCCTTGGTTGTATAGAAATAGAAATGAAAAATAGAACTGACGCTGGGATTCGTGGTTTCCCAAGAAAGCAAATTTTCACTCTCCTTCTCCATGAGATGGGGGGAGGGGGTCCAGTAGCAAAAATGGAACACAGTCCTGGTCTGGCTGGGTCTGCTCTTTTTCTTCTCTAAATGAGAGAGGATTTGCCTCTAGGTTCCTATGTGGTAATGCTGGCATTTCCCACCAGACCCAAATTCTCTCAAATGAAAGAGAACAAAGTTGCCAGAAACAAAGAATTCAAGTTCCTGGGTCTTTCTCCTCTCTGTTTCGTGCCCACAGACCTCCCTCCCAGCCTTTGGCATGTCAGCCTCACATCCTGCCCCATGATTGGTGAGATTTTGATGGCCAAGAAAGGGGGCCATGGGAGCCTGAAACAAACTTGACTTTCCTGCATAATAACATATACAGTATGTTTCCAGAACACAAACCAGATGGGGGCATAAGGGAATCAATGCCGAGATGCCTGTGCTTCATACTCAGGATAAGGAATTTTCTGGAAGAGGTTTTGCTTGTGTTTTTGAAGGTGGCATGGAGGTCATGTGGGCTTGGACCACCCAAATCTGTTGTCACACACAAGTTCATAATTTAGAGGTAATTCCCCCTCATTCTTCTGAGATGATGTTTCTGCAAATGAGTATTTCTCCACTTAAATTAATGGGTTTCCTACAGAGCCAGGAAAGTAAAGAAAGGCTGCCTTCCTAAGCCAGCGAAGAGTGGGGAGAGGAGTGGAACAACGTGGAGGGCTGATTGTTGCAAGTGAGCGCTCAGTGTGGGGATGGTCCCCTGGTACTCAGCGGGACAGAAATCACCATCTGCTGTGGGCCCACACGCAGGACTGGTCGAACCCTACTCTGACCAATCATCTTTCCCGGGAGTAAAAACTGTTGGCTTGGGACTCACATGATTGTCACAAAAGTAGATTTTGCAAGAAGAAAATTTCATAAGAATCTTATTTTTGAAAGCAAAGCGTGAGGTCTTTGGCCTCGGTCTAAGTTTTTACAATGGAGTCTTTCATCCTTTGGGTACAGCTTTGTATGCTGTCTGAAAGTGAAGAGAAGCCTCCTTTGGTGATCCTCATGTCTGCTGATGTGGGAGAGAAATCATTTCAGAACCGTAACATCTTGGCACATGGAGGGACTCTGAAGGGCTCTCTGATTCAACCTCATGTGTCAAGCGTACATTTTTCCTTTTCCTTTTTTTTTTTTTTTTTTTCCTGCAGTAACTCAGAGATGTACTAAGTGTGAGGGACAGAGACCTTGTGTTTTTCAAGGTGGCATTCTCCGTGTACTAGACAAATTATAGCTTTAGAAAGTTCCTTTATGAAACACTCCAAAAAAAACTACTTTCTTATAATATATACCAGTCAGTCCTAATTCTTGGCCTGGTGCAAAATAGGACAAACCTCCTCTCAGTGCAGCAGCACCTGAGGTGTTTGGATGTGACCATCTCGGCTCCTTCCTCAGGCCAGATTTTCCCAGTTTTCTTAATAGTCCTTCCTAAGACCTTTCCCAGAACGTTCACCTCCTCGTCTTCGTCATTTTTCTTTGATCATTTTCTTTGTTTAAATCTGACTGTTAAAACTGGATCTAGTTCTTTGGAACTAGTCTGACCCACTCACAAGAGAATGAAATGTCCTAGACCATTTCTAACATGCAAATACTGGCTTCCTCTGTAATGTGTCACTTGGTCTCTATTTGAGGTTTTAGTTACCCGCACTTTAAATTTTACTGTGTGTGCTCTCTCAGTGTATGTGTTTCTCTCATTTCTGCTGCCAAGTTAGAGGTCTTCTCATTTCACATTTATATAATAGATATTTTTGAATCTAACTGCTGTACTTGAAGTGAAAGTCTTCTAAGTCTTTCCCTCTTTATTATTATTGCTGATTTTTTTCCATCACTGGAGGGCTTTTTGAATTTTTCTATTTTCATTCAATGTATTATTGCTTCAAGCCGTTTAAAAATGATTGCATGTACATGTCTCCAGGTCCTTGTCTTGTGGTCTGGCTTAATTGTAGAATAGAGGTCCATCCGCAAGAGAGGGTGAGCGCATTTACACTATCACTGGCATGGTTATTTAGGGCAGTGGTTATCAGAGTGTAGCCCCAGATTAGCAGCACCAACCTCACCTTCTACATGTTAGAAGTGTAAACTGCTCAGTCCTACCGCAGATCTACAGGGTCAGAAACCCCGGGAGATGGGTCCGGCGTCAGTTCTTGCAGACTTGACAAGTGATTCTGATACACACTGGGATTGTAGACAAAAGAGGAATTGAAAATACACAGGCACTTGGCAGACTTACGGTCCATGTGAGGAGCCAATTTAGGAACAGCCTAGCCAGACTTGTTCATAACAAGGGCTGATGTGTCTGTCACAAGAGAATAGTTCTTGTGGGCTCCATTTGTCTAGAAGATTAAACCTGAGGCGGGGACTTGGGCTTGGAAAATGCAGCAGCGGTGTCACAAAGACGGGCACAGAGGTGGAGAACAAAGCACCAAACCTCGGGCACAGGCGAAGGAAAGAAGGGATGAGTCTGGTTGACCCCGAGCACTCAGGCCCTGCTGTGTCTCCCCGGCAGGATTTGAAACAGTTGAGCTTGTAACAAAGCAAGGCCTCATACCTGTTTTTGTTTCCACAGGCCCATCTGCTAAACATCCCGAGCTGGAATTGGAAAGAGGGCGATGATGCAATCTGCCTCGCCGAGCTGAAGTTGGGCTTCATAGCCCAGAGCTGCCTGGCTCAAGGCCTCTCCACAATGCTCGCCAACCTCTTCTCCATGAGGTCATTCATAAAGGTAGCGTCTTGTCTTATTAGAGCTTATTAGCCCAGGGTTCTATTTGTCGTGGGGTTGAGTAGAGAGCACAGCTTAAACTCAAAACAGATCGACGAGCTTTAACCACTTTGGTTAAGGAGAAATTCTTTGGTACAGATTTGGGCATGAGGCCAGCTCCTTTCAAAATTATGTTTTTATTTTTATTTGGCACATCCACGGCCATTAAATGATTGTTCAAAGCACAATCCTCTTTTTTTTTTTTTTTTAGATAAACCACATGTTTATCTATCAACAAAGCCTCCGCTGTTAAAACAAAAATATGATTTATATGCATTCCATATGGTACCGGAGTGCCTAAAGAAAAGAATTATCATTTTGCTCTTTTATATCAAGTGGCTGGTGGACCTCTCACTGTGTGGATAAATGCAGACCATGTGTTTGTGCCGGAGCCCAAACCCTAACAACATAATTCATTTATTTATTTCTGCACAATCAAGGAGGCCAGCAAGGCTGACATGCCATGGCTGTTTGAGGGGAGGGTGACAGGATGAAGCGAGGAGATGGGCAGTCTGGATGTGTTCGCCCCCTGTCATCTGTTAGCCCATCAGGCGTCCCCAGTGTGGCCACTGCCTGCTGGACCAGCTCAAGCAAGAAGAGACCAGACCAGCATTCTCCTCACTGGCCAGGTCCGAGTAGGCATTGTCAGGGCTTGGATTGAGGAGCCAGGCCCATACTAAGAAGGCTCCTGAAGTACAGAATGATAGTAACTCCGGTTCTTGTCTCTAGGTTGCTTTTAGCTTAGGTACTCAAAGTGGCCAACTAATGCGGTCAGACTTGTCTGGTTTAGGCCTTTCTTACTTGGTGTCGGTGTCAGTTCACTGCAGATCCTGATCGATGTTCTCCTTCCTGCTGTACAGCTGGTACAATTAGCAGTGATCAAGCTGGGAAGGACATGAGCCACCAGTAGGTCCTGCAGAGGGACCAGAAACTCTGAAATCAAAGACTTGAGACCACATGCTGGAGTCCTGCTGGCCCCACTGCCAGCAAGTTCACGATAGAGCTAGGGAAGTGGTTGGTCTTGGTTGTGTCGGAAGGAGGCTCGGGCAAGAGGAGGAGAGCAGGGGGGTGCAGGTGCACTGTGCTCACCCTGCGCCTCTGTGAAGCAGAACAGGAGATTTTCTGGGTCCTGACCGTTTGAACCCACCTTATTGGCAACATGTAGCCAATATGTTAGATGTTCTACCAAAAGAACAAGTTGTATTGGAGCTCCTCCAATCATTGTAGCTATACTCATGGTAATTGATAGCTTGATTTAAGCTTCTTTTTTTTTTTTTCCTTGCCTGTGTTTATTATATGTCCCAAGACCTCAGCTCAACTGAAATCTGAGCTCAGACCCCACTTGCAAATAAGGACTTTGCTTCCTTTTAAATGTCTTCTTTAACCTGAGCTGCTCTTGTCCTGTGCGGATGAAACTGAATGCAGGCAGAATGTAAGCAGCTGGGAGGTCTGGGGGGCTGTGTTTGGAGAGAGTCTCTCATAGCCAGATGTGGCCACATGTCTCTCAGGAATCTTCTTTTCAGAGCAAGGAGCCCAGAGCCAGGATAAAGGACTGTCACCACAAGAACTCCTCTGGCTCTTTTATCCACGTTCCAGTGGTTTGTTCCAGCAGGAGATTTCTCCCAGGACCGAGCACGTGGTCCGTGGAGCTGGGCTGTGCTTCCTCGTGTTGATGTGACATGGGCTTTGGCAGGCCCCACCACAGATGGGGCCACTTGACATGCGTATGTTTTGATTTTGTGGTGCCTATATGGTAACTGGAGCTGCCTGTCAAGAAAATTAATAAAGTGGATGTGACGTTGATTCTTCAGTGATCTTACAGCAGGGAGAACTTCTGCCCAGCTTTCCTCAGAACCCTGATGGGCCTCACCTCTAAAGCCAAGGACATCCCCTCCAGCTTTGCTAATCCCATTGCCAAGTTCCTGTTTAGGAAGAGCCTGTGGGAAAGGCTGGACCCGGTCTTTGTGTAACTGAAAACACATTTCCCTCCCAGGGTTATGTTACTGCATTATTTCTGTCCAGAGCCAACTTCTCCAGGTTTGGAAGTAGCTATCTGAATGTGGCCTTTGGACACTGAGGTGGTCCTTGCATTGGGACCTGCTAAGGTGCCTGATTTGCAAATTACAAGGGTTCTCTTCATGTTTTATTTTTTGCCTCAGACAACAGACAACCTTATTCATGTACTCTTGTCCTATATTATCATCTTTGTGTACTTACCGTCCATGTCCCAGATCCTTGTCCCCGTTAGGTCATGGTGAATACCAGTATGATGCTTTCCTTGGCACGTTTTCTATATGATCTCCTATTTCACAGATCACAAAGCCCTCACTTTTGATGGGGACAGATGGAAGAAGAAATCTGTGAATGGATTATTGTTTACAACAATCACTTCCTTCACCAGTGACTGTGTATTTTCAGTGGAGAATTCAGCAGGACTTCCATGGGAATGGGAAGGATTACTAGGACAGAGCCAGAAGGTTGCAGGCTTTGGCAGGATTTGATTCTTTAGGGACACTTAGCATTTCTGGAAGACAAAGGTAAAATGTGAGCTCACCCTCCTTGTAATCATGGGCAGATAATGTCTATTTCTTGGTTCTGCAGGATATATTGTGTTCTGTCTCTACTCAAAGAGGGACAAGCAAAACTGTGACAGTGAAAGTATCTCACAGGCAAAAGCACAGGAGCTACCAACTGGGCTTTTTGTTACCCATGGAACCAAAACGTTAAGAACAAAAAGGAGGATGATAGAGGTTAATAAAACAGACCGGGACTCTTACCTTATAGAAATTACAGAAGACACCCAGACAAGAAGCATTAAGAAATATGGGGAAATATTTCTTTGTACACTCCACCAATATTGCTCTCAAAGATTCTAACCCTAGGGCCCCAAGTCATTCTACCCTAAAACCTACTTCTCATATTGACATGTTATCTCTGAATCAATATAAACATTTTGAGAATCAGTTTATATTTTTAACCCACCGCTTTAGAAGTAATGGATTCTTTCAATTTGGGAACTACTATTAGAGATACTCTCTTCCTCACTCTTTATCCTTAATTTACTGCATTTAAATTTCAAGGCATGCCTTGGGTGGTTTCTGGTAAGCTGGAATTTACAAATCCATGATGACCTTCTATCTAATACTTCCAGGAAAGAAGCTGGGGTTGGCAACCTGAGGGTCCTACAGCTCAGTAGCTTCTGATCACAGCACAAAGCATTTTGTGCTTTGGGGTCTATTCATCCTTGCGTCTCCTTGAGAGCAGGCAATGTCCTGATGCCTGTGCCTTACCCACTTTAGGAATAGGCCTGGAACATCCTGTTTATTTATCACTTTCTGATCTTCCTCTGGCCTGTCAGCTTCTAGTAAACATCTCCCAAATGTCTTCCATAAAGACCAAGACAAAGGACTTATTTGGCCTGTCTAGCATTGGCTCACCCCCAAATAAGTGGCTGTGTTAACCCTCTACTTAGCTTCCTCACTTGGATGTAATTTAAGATTATTAATTTTCTTATTGTTTGGGTTTTTGTTTGTTTTACTATGTATACTTAATTTTATCTTCAGCATATGGGGTTTCGAGTTGGATCTTGACCTGCCATTTTTATGAATGTTGCTATTATTCTATTGGGATGAGTCTTTCTTGGACATAATTAAGTGTGTGTGTGTGTGTATGTGTGTGTGTGTAAAACTGTGAGAGTGATTTACTCATCAAATTGTTTTTCATTCTACTTACAGACTACCAATTAGCACATTTAAATAGTTCTCAGAATGGCCAAATATTTTTATTTCTATTGATCTGTCATTTTATGTATATCTGTGCATATCCATGCATGTACAACTTGGAATATGGCATGCCCACCATAATTACTTCTTTGTTAAATAAGTAGTGAATTATCAGAATGGAGAAAATGCATGATGTGTTTCATGTATTTTTTTCCCCTGTGCCATAAAATTTGGGATTTTTGAGTGAAAAATTACTTAATATCAATCACACCAGCTTTCTCCTTCATTTTTTTTCTATTTTTGAGTGAAGAAACACCAGGAAATTCTGGCCTGTGTCCTTCAGATTGTTGACTGAAGTGGGCATGGCTGGATACACAAACCATTTGCTCATCATCACTGCTACCAACCATATTGAGATACACGTCCCACAATGCCTAGTCCTAGGACTAACCATAACCAAGGAAATAAATAGATACCTTCAGTTTGGGTTATATGTACATATGTGTGTGTACATGTGTGTGTGAAAATAATCTGTAGTAGGAGCTGAAAAATAAATCAAGAATCTTTAATAATTGCTAAAATGTACTGAACCCTAATGCTGTGCTAAGCCTTGTACTTAATGTTAAAGCTTCATATCTCATTTAATTCCCCCAACGTCCCTACTTGAACATAGCACTGTTACTGCCTTCACCCTACAGTGACAGACACCATGAATTTTAAAAAGCACAGCAACCCTATGAGAAGGTACAGCTTGGAGTTGACAAATTAAAGTGTTCTGACCCAAGCAGACTTGCTGGAGGCTTGTTCTTGACTGTACTAAGAGGAAACAAATGGTGAGAGCAGTTCTTATCAAGCACCATAATCCTAGTGCAGCACTTAGTTTTCTGGCACTCGTCTTGCAGAAGCAGGTGATTCAATAGAGATTTCAGGGGCACCAACAATATTGCAAACAGTGCTTGCTCATCCCATCGTCTTCAGTGAGGAGGTGCCGATGAGCTTCAGGAAGGTTCTGGTCTGACCAGGACATGGGGATTCGTGATTGCACAGCTCCTGCTTATGGGTCTTCGCCTTTCTCTCCTGCACTCTGGTGAGGACAGAGGTCACTGCATTGAGTCAGGTGATAGGTTAGCGTGGGTGGGTGAGATGGGATAAGAAATGAATGAAGGCCCAAGAAGGGGTTGACGTCACATGCTGCAGAATTTGGCAGGTGAAATTAATTGAGCCTAAACCAAATGCATCTGAGGGACTGAGGGGGTTTAGGTAGAGGCTCCTGGAAAAAAGTGGACACATTAGCATTCTCTAGAGAAATGGAGCCAACATGGGGTGTGTGTGTGTGTGTGTGTGTGTGTGTGTGTGTGTGTGTGCACATACTGCATTTTGTTCAGTGACAGACTGTATATACAACAGCGGTACTAAAAGATTATATTGCCTGGTGGTACCATAGCTACCTTGGTTTGTATAAATACACACTGTGCTAATCACACAAAATGAGATCACCTAGTGACGCATTTCCTGGAACGCATCCCCACGGTGAAGCAGTGCGTGACTGGGTATATCTCTCTACATCTGTCTGTGTGTAATTGAGACAGGGAGATGTTACTTATAAAGAGCTGACTCATGTGGTTTGGAGGCTAAATCACAAGCTTTGCACGCTGGAGACCCTGGAGAGCGGCGAGTTCAGCTTCAGTCTGAGTCTGAAGCCTGAGGATCAGGAGAGTTGATGCTATAAGGTTCAGTCAAGATCTGAAGGCACGAGTCTCATCCCAGTTCAAGACTGTCAGGCAGAGAGAGCAAATTCCTCTTACTCCTCTCTGTTCCCTTCAGGCCTCTGATGGAGCGCGTGAGGCCCACCCACGCTTCCAGAGTCACTCAGTCTACCCAGTCTTATGTTTGGTTCCTCAAGAAACACCGTCACGGACACACCCAGAATAATGTTTCATCACATATGTGGCCACTTCCTGACTCACTCCCAAGTTAACATGCAGAATTACTCTCACAACAAGCAGTTCTTACTGTCTTGTGTTGTAAACTCTGTAGACCAGGAGGAGGGAGACAAATGTGTTGAAGTCAAGAAGAAAGTGATTAAATGTATAAAGTTTTCTGGGACTTGAAGGAGCTCTTCCAGGGTAAGTGTCTAGTTTTCCATATTCCTCATGAAGGATATAGATATTCTTGGCTTCCTGGGGTGATGGTTTCCATGTGGGAATCCACACCCCGTACACATACCTGCTTATTATACTCCTGGCTGTTTTCTGTGTGGCATTGTTTGTTTATTGTCCCCCTGAGGCAGTGGGTGGATGATGAAGCCATGGGCGACCTACTGAAGTTTCAGTGCCTGGAACAGCAACCGACTCATAGTAGGTGCTTTGTAAATGTTTGCCGGACAAAGGCACGCGCGCCTTGGCCTCCACCCTGCCCTACTAGCCTGTGTTCCAGCCAGCTGGTGGTGTAGGAGGGTGGGAAGGCAGGACCAGCAGGGACTTATAATTTGGTATGATTTTGATACTGAACATTCCCTTCTTTGCTACTGTTTGTAGTTCTCTTGCCAAATTAATGAACTTTGATTCAGTGTAAAAACTTGAAATGCAAAGCTTTAGAACCCTTGGTGAGCACCACGTGGAGCTTGGGTAGATTTGGTTATAAACCATTTTGACTGCCAGAAAATCTAGTCAGTGTATTGCTTAACTTCACAAATCAAAATAAACACCCATGAACTGAAAAGAATTTGCTGAAAACCTCAGTATCCCATTTGATCCAGCACTATTCATTGTGCCTCCTCTCTTCTTCCTTCACAAGTCTTTTTAGGTCAGAGGTTTTGACTCAGAAGCTCCCTCCTCCAGAGTCACTTATGCCCACCTGAAAGTGGAGCAGCTTCCATGAAAACGATTTCAAACAGAGAGAGAAATAAGCTAAGAGCTATTAACAAAAATTCTGTTCCCTGATGGCCCCGGTAATTTCTAGAACATTGAATTAAAGAGTTCTCAGACCTTTACAAATTCTCAAGGCAAACATTATTAGCAAAGAGAAGCCCATACAGCATGCTAGGAGATTGCCAGAAAATGTCAATGGAACTTCTGCATACAATAAAAGAAGCTGAGACTCTCTCTCTCCAACTTCTCCCCTGCTCCCTCCCTCCCTCCCCCTAACATGATTAGAAAGTCATTTCATGTGTCTTATATGTTTGGTCAATCAAAGGCAAATGTACATGATTGATGGTGACAGCGAACACATTTAACTCATTATTCTTTACTTTGCAGCAAAATGATTTGTGTAAACTGTCTGTCTAGCATTAAAGGTAAAACAAACTTAGAAACCCCAAAATGTTTTATTTTCATTTAATATTTTCCTTTTGGTTTTATAGTTGTAATCACATATGGATTCTTTTATTTGGCTCTTGGCATGCACTGAACAAAGGGAAGGGAGTGTGGAAAGATTACATAACGCACGCAGAGCTTGGGCCCACTGACAATGGAGCCACAGTGCCCAGGCCTTCATGTGACAACCCAGGAGGAACTGCCCCTCACCCTGGCCTTCAGCAGCAGGCAGGATATCGTCACTGATATGAAATAAGGACCATCATTTCGAAAGGCCTCTAGACAGACATCAAACTGAGTTCATTCAGGGATTATTAGCCTCTAATTAATTGCTTGCTTCCTAAATACAACTATGTGTTCCAGGTTGTGCCCACCCTGGTCTTCTAGACTTTTAACTTAAGCTGCATCGACTGTGCTAACAAAAAAATCTCGAAAGAATGCAGTCTCAGATTCCTGAAGTCTGTTCGTTATCAATAAAGCCAGGCGAAGTGTGTATAGATGCAGAAGAATGATGAGTGACTGAGAACTTGGAGGCCATTATTCTGCATGTCCAGGGGGTGCAAACCAGGGAACCATCGTTGATGGCAGACAGTCGGCATTTGGCTAAGAACTTTGGAGTTATGCGAATGCCCTAGGTTTTACATAGTTTTCAGTTGACAGTAGGCACCCTTGCATTTAATTTTTTTCTTTATTTGACCAGATGCACAAGCAGTTGGTTGACTATTACATGGAAGACTTGCCAAATGCAAAGTAACTGGTGCCCCTGATCCTCCTTAACTATAGAGTAGGAAGAAGTAGGAGTCATTCCCCAGCCCTCTGGGAGGAAGAATGAACAATTGAACTGCCTCTTCTTACACAGCTAGCTGTTGGGGATCAGTAGAACCAGGACTGGCCCTCTGCTGACACGGGTTCCGAGCTCAGTGTTTTCCCCACTAGTACTTATTGCTTCCCGTAGAGAAATGTCTCAACTATGGTATAAACACTGCTTGGTTTTACATTCAAATCAATACTTTCTAAGAAAGCACTTTGCAGTGTAGTTGGAAATGTAGGGTCTTAAATTTTCTGCCAGCCAGAACAGTTTATAAAATTGAGATAGTTTTCAAAGATAGAAAACACGTATTCTACCCAGTCTCTCCCATGGTGCCTCGCTCTGAAAAGGACCTCTGCAGACCAAAAAGCCTTCTGGAATGAGAAAGCTTATTACTCAAATCAAATACTGCAACTGAGTGGAGAAGGGAGTTGACATATTTGCCTAGGGGGGGATAAGGAAGCTAGAAAGTTCAGTCCCAACCATCCGAAGAAGGAAATGAGTGGGTCAGAATGCAGTAAGGTAGACTTTCAGCACGGGGGAGAAGAAGCAAGATCCAGAAAGATTAAGCAGTGCTAACTAACCAAAGGAGCAAAAGAAAATTTCCTGGAGGACAAGTAGGGCTACTACTAATCCTTACAGGCTCCTTCCAGTCATAAGGGAAGATTCAGACAATTCACAATTTGAATGCAGATGGTGAGGCATGGGTGATAAATCCTCTGGGTTAGTAGATAAATCTAGTTTCACTTCATAGCATTTCTTTGGCGATTTCCCATGATAAGAAAATACTTCAGGCATGTTTTTCTGCTAAGATCCAGAAATGATTATAATTGTCCAGATATCTTTTTCTGTCATTTTATTTTTCAAATTAGTATAATGGAAAGTTAGTTTTGTGTATAAACAGATCTTTGCATTTAAACACATTCCCTTCCTTTCTTTCTTCACCTCCCTTCATCTCTTATGTGGGTTTAGTAGGTACTTCCTTCCCTAATGGCAACTGGTGTTGCACATCTCTTCATTGCCTACTTGCTGCCTAGTGTCCTTTTTGGTGCAGCATTTGGCTCATTTCTCTATTAGGTTTTTGCTTTTTACTATGGCGTTTGTGTTCCTTATATAGTATACATATTTTGTTAAATAGGAGATTGGAAAGTATTTTCTCCCAACGTGTGGCTTATCTTTGAATTTTCTTAGAGAAATGTATGATTTTGAAAATCTGGAGGCTTTTCTCAAAATATGAACCTAGAGTTACCATGTGACTCAGCAGATAACTTCCCCAAATAAATTAAGTAATAGGTATTAGTTTCCTATGGTTGCTGCAATAAATTACTATAACCTAGTTGCTCTAAGCAATGTAGTTTTAGTCTCTTCCCTTTTTGAAGGCAAGAATCCTGAAAGGTATTGGCAGGTTGGTTCCTTCTGACAGATCTAGAGGAAAATATTTCCTGGAAAATTCTAGCTTTGAAGACTATAGTCCCTGGCATAGAACCTGACCTTACATCACGCCACCTTTGCTTCTTCAGTATCTCCACTGTGCCCTTCTTTAGTCAGATTTCCCTCTGATAAAGTCATTTGAGATTGCATTTAGAGCCCAGTTGAATAACCAAAGATAATATCCCCATTTCCAGATCCTTAGTTATCACCTCAAAGGACTTTTGGCCATATGAGATAAAGTTCACAGGCTGTAGAGATTAGGAACTGGATGTCTTTGAGGGCCATTGTTCTGCCTAGCACTGTGCCATCCAACCCTCGAGGTCCACATGTATCCCTTACACAAAATATATTCAGCCCGCCCCAACGTTGCTCAAAAGTCTCAGCCCTGCAGCATCTGTTTAAGGCCAAGATCTCACTAGAGATCACAGACACAGAAGTCCCAAATACTGTCATTTCAAGCACATGGGTGGGACTTTCAGTATAATCCCTGTGGAGCAAATGTTTTCTTTATCTATGGATTTGTGAAACTAGGAAACAGCTAATCATGTGTTATGTAACAATGCATTGCATATGATGACTGGCACCAAAAGGTTATAATACTCTGCTTATATTTTAAGTTTCTGATATGAGAAACTATGCAATATAAACTTATGTGTCTGACTTATTTCACTTAACATTGTGATCTCCAGGTGGATCCATTTTCCTACAAAAATATAAATAAAGAGCAAAATAAAAGATTGATATAGGAAAGGAATCAAGAGATGGAGGAAGGAGAGAGTGAGGAAAAGGGATGGGGATGAAAAAGAAATTGAGATGCATTATGTACACATACCAACATCCCACAATGAATGTAACTACCATGTACTGGAAACATGGACTAATAAAAAATAAAAACATTATAATGGAACTAAACTTTTATATCGCCTAGTGCCATTGTAGTGAAATTCATTATTGGTGGCAATCGAGCAGTTCCATTATGCACAATACAGACTACTTGATAATAAATGACTTTGCTGTTTTGTATGCAGTATTTACTATTCAGTATTCTTATTGCTGTTTTAGAGTTAACATCTATGGGTTAACAAAGTTCACTGTAAGTGTATGATGTATTTGTGCAGTAACCTCCTACATCAGCTCTTCACTGTGTCTCTTGATTACATTCATGGGCTATGTTCAGTGATCCATGGCCCTTGTAGGTCTGTGTAAATACACTTGGTGGTGTGTCTACAATAGAACCATCTGGGTGCCTTTCTTAGAATGTATCCCGGTTGTCAAGTGAAACATTACAATGACAGTGATGTGCCAGCCTTAGCACAACATTTCAGACATTTTTACCCTTACAGGGAGAAAAAAACAAGAAAGAGATATTAGCCTCAGGCAAATTCAAAAGGCAACCAGATAAACTCTATTAAGTTTCAAGATCTGGAAATAATCCTCTGTAGTTTGTAATTAGCATTAAGTAGGATGATTCCTCCAAATGAGGAATTTAAGTTCTTGTTCAAAATTTCTTTGTCTAGTCTCAAATTCGTTGTTCTATGCAAATTTTGGAATCGTCTGTATCTATGAAAGTTTCTACTGGAATTTTGACTGGAATTGTATTAGATCTATAGACCAAGTGGGCGGAGACTGATGTCTTTCACTGTGTTGAATTTTCCAATCTGTGAATGTGATCTCCCTTCAATAGGTCATTAGTTTATCTTTAACTTCTGTTACCATTCTTTTGTAGTGTTTAGTATAACAACTCTGTATGTGGTTTGTTAGATTTAAAGTCAGTCATTACATTTGGTTTTGAATGGCATCGTATTTGCTAGCACTTCTTGCAGTAAGTTGAGTTAGAAGACTGAGAAGATGGGCGGAGGGTATGGTTCAGGGGTAGAGCCCTTTCCTAACCTAGGTGACGTCCTGGGTTCAATTCTTTTTTTTTTTTTTCTTTCAGAATCATATTTATTCCTTCCCCTCATTACATTCCCACACCAAGTTTCCTTTGGAAATTTCCCATTCTACAAAAACTGTCATACTTTCTAGAGCTCATTTACATCCATAGGTGCTCATATCAAAGATCCAGTATTTGCCTATCCGTGATCTATTTATTTCACTCATTAGTGTGTCCTCCAGGTTCAATTCTTAACACCAAAAATAAAAATAAAAAAGTCCTAATGGGAGAATTGTGGGTTCATTCTCAGTATTAAGGGAAGCACTATTCAGTGTTTCATTAAGCTTGATTTTAATTGTTGATATTTTGAAGTTATCCTTCAATTGAATTGAGTTTTTTTTACATCTAGTTTGGTTGATGAGTTTTTTTTTTTTTTAGGATTTTTCAAACAAATAGATGTTTAATTTTGTTAAATAGAGTTTTGCACTGCTTAATATGATGAGATTTTTTTTTAGACTTAAAACCTTACTTGGTTATAGTGTGAGTGTATTTTATCTGTTAGATTTGACTTGCTAATATTTTTATGATTTTCCTAATTAGCTTATGTTTGTGGGGGAATATTTGTTCATTTTTTATAATATCTTTGCTTTGTTTTATTATGAAAGTAGTATTGGCTTCAAAAAGGGAGCTGGGAAATATTTTCCCTTCTTCCTATTTTCTGCAAGAGATTTTGTGTGGAATTGGTGGGTTTTTTTTTTACTTTAAATGTTTGGTAGAATTCACAAGTAGTACCAGCCGAGCCTGGATTTCTTTTTCCAAAGGTTTTTAGAGACAAATCCACTTCTTTAGATAGTCATAGAATTATTCACGTTTTATATTTAATCTTTAGTGAGTTGTGCCAATTTGAGGTTTTTGAGGAATTAGTCAATTTTTAAATGTACAGTTCTTCATCATATTCCATTGTCAACTTTTTGATGTTTATGGGATTTGTGATGATGATCTTCTCTTTTATTCCTAGTTTCATAATTTCTATATCTCTCTTTTTCATTCATCACTCTTACTGGATATAAATTTTGTGGATCTACTAAAAAAATTGATGTTGGGTCACTGTTCTCTTTGTTTTTATTTTCTTCTTGTTTGCTTTGGGTTTATTTTCCCCTTTGTTTCTACCTTTTCAAAGACAAACTAAGATGCATGATTTAAGACTTCTCTTTTGTAATATATGCAGTTCATACTGTAGAGTTCTTGGGACTGCTTTAGCAGCATTCTGTAAATTTTGATACATTACCTTTTGATTTTTTATCAAGTTAATTTTGTTTTAATTTTACTGAAGAATTCTTCTTTGATCTGTGGATTATTTAAAAGAGAATAGAGCTTAATTACCAGGTGTAGTATTTGGAATATTCCTTTTACCTTTTTTTTTTTTTTTTTTTTTTGCTTTTTGAGACAGGGTCTTGCTTTGTAGTTCAGGCTGGCCCTGAGCTCACTATGGTGCCCAGGCAAGCCACTGCGAACTCAGCAATCCTCCTGTCTCTGCCTCCTGAGTGCTGGGATTACAGGCGTGAGCCACCATGTCCGGCATTGTAGTAAGCGGTGTTGATTGTTGGTGCCCAGCATTATATGTGGTTACCAGGGATTGAACTCAGGACCTTGCGCTTGCGAGGCAGGCACCGGAACCACTGAGCTAACCCTCCAGCCCTCCTTTTACCTTTTGATTGTTGATTTGTAGTCTGATTTCACTATGGTTAAATGACAGCACCTTTTATATAAGTTCAGTTCTTTGAAATGTGTTAAGTTACATTTGGACAGCTTAGAATGTGATCATTTTGGTGAATGTTTTGTCTAAACTTAAAAAGAACATGCACTCTGCTGTTGTTGGGTAGGGTGTTCCTTAAATGTCAGTTAGAGCTGGTTGGTTAATGGTGGTGTTCAGTCCTTCTGTGCCTGTGTTAGTCAGCCTTCTACTACTGTGATAAAATACTTAAGAAAAACACCTTAAACAAAGAAAGGTTCACTGTGGCTCCTTTGAGAGGTTTCAGTCCATGGTCACATGGGTATATTTTGGGGACGGCAGTAGGGCAGAAGCTCATATAAGGACACTTGTGGTGGACAGAAGCTGATCACCTCATGGCATCTCTGAAGAAGAAAGAGAGAAGGAGGAAAGATCCAGGGACAAAATGCACCCTTCAAAGACATGCTCTCGGTAACATAGTTTCTTCAAGTAGACCCACCTGCTGAACTGTCTGCCACCTCCCAGTAATCCAGCAGCTAGGAATCTATCAGTGGATACTCCTTAGAGGGCCCATGATCCTGTCTCCTTCCAAAGGCTCCATCTCTGGCCACTGCTGCCTTGGGACTAAGTCTTCCAATGTGAGCTTTTAGAGGACATTTCAGATCAAAACTCTAACCAATGACCTTGCTGATTTTCTGTCTGAGAGTTCTCCCTATGAATGTGTGAGGAGTGCTCAAGACTCTGATTGTGGATTTGTCTCTTAGTTCTATCAGGATTTTGTTTCATGTATTCTGAAACTTTGTTGTTAAGTGTACACAGGTTTACTGCTCCTTATTCAAAATACTGGGGATCAGATGCATTCCAGATTTCAGATTTTTTTTTTCAGATTCTGGAATATTTGTATGTGCATATCTTGCATATATGAGACCCAAGACTAAGCAAATTTATTTTTTTCACATCCATTTTATGCACATAGCCTGAAGATAATTTCATATAAATTTTAGATAATTTTGTGCATGAAAGAAAGTTTCATGGCAGAATTTTTTTTTTTTGCCTGTGGCAACATATTCATGCCCAAAGAGTCTCAGATTTTGTGGCATTTTTGATGTTAGATTTTTAAGTCAAGGATACTTGATTTACATGCATTTTTTTTGAGCCAATAAATTTTTATACAAGAAATTTTACATGTAATTCCATCAGTGCTGACAAAGGTCACCCTCATGAATTTCTTTGTCTTCAAATTAAAAAGAACAGATGCTTGGGCTGAGATTTAGCTCAGTGGTTCCAGCACCTGCCTCGCAAGTGCAAGGTCCTGAGTTTGATCCTGGTAACCACATACAATGCTGGGCGTGGTGACTCACGCCCACCAGCAATCAATACCACATACCACAGTGCGGGGCATGGTGGCTCACGCCTGTAATCCCAGCACTCGGGAGGCAGAGGCAGGAGGATTGCTGAGTTTAAGGTTTGCCTGGGCTACATAGTGAGCTGAGGGGCCAGCCTGAACTACAAAGCAAGACCCTATTTCAAAAAAAAATAAATAAAAAGAACAGATGCTTAATCCAGTCATCCTGTCACAGTTTTTTTTTTAATTTGGGCTTTTATCTTCAATAACAACTTCAACATTCCTGACAAGTCCCTTATATTCAAATTTCTTCTAGCAGTTTAGTTTAGGATCACCTAGAATAGAAAGGTCCGTCTTGTTCTGTCATCTCTTCTGAATGTATGAGAGTTCCCATCACATTCATTCCTGAGCTCTCACATTAAGGAGTAATACAGGTCCCTGAAATATACCCATATCTTAGGTTTACAGAAAAATTATTAAATCTTCCATATTTTTTGTTGTCTTGTGTCTTCTCACAGGCCTAAGAAATAGACCCATATGCGAAGCAAAAATGATGTTTCTGGGAATGTTTAGCTCTGGAAGCCCCTTCAGGACAGACCTCAGGCTGACCTGTAGATATTTTGATGACTGAATTTTTTAAATTTTTAAAGCATTCAACATCTTTTAAATAACTGCAGAGAAATATAGCACTTTATATTTATTCTAATATTTACTATTTTTGTTTTGTTTCTGATATTCCAACTTTCTTTGGCTATCATTTTCATCTGTTCATACAACTTTCTTTAACAGTTCCTTCCATGCAGTTTTCTGGCAGCAAACAGTATCTTCCTTCATCTGAGAGTATCCTTATCTCAGCTTCATTCATGACATTTTTGGTGGTCATGGACCTACAGGTTGACAATTCTTTTCTTCTAGTACTTCATATTCTATTTTCTTCTTGTCTCCTTTGTTTCTGATGAGAAATCCATAGCTATTTGAATTGTTGACCTTATCAGTAAGGGATCATTTTCCTGTGGTTCATGTCAAGATATATTTTCCTTGGGTTTCATTTCCTATTGCCTGGTTACAGGATATCTGGGCATTATTTCTCTGAGTTTTTCTTGTTGGAATTTCTTGTTAAATTCATGAATTTCTTAGTCTTTAGATGGAATTTGGAAACTTTTCATTCATTGTTTTTTCAGGTATTTTTCCGCATCATATTCTTTCTACTGTTCCAGGAGCCCAGTGATACAAATATCTTGTCTTTTGCTTATGTAGCAAAGGAACAAAAGGTTCTATTTAATTTTTCTTCAGTACTGGGAAATGAACTGACAGACATCACAGGGAGATACATCCCCAGTCCCTTTTATTTTTATCTTCAAACTGTGTTTTACTAAGTTACTAAAATGCTCAGGCTGGGCCCAAACTTGTATGTAATTCTCTTGCCTGAAGCTCTCAAAGTGCTGGGAGAATAGGCTTGTACCACCATACTTGGTTCAGTGTTTTAAAAATATTATTTTTCTTTCTGTTTTTCAAATTGTAAAACTTATACTGCTGTATATTTAAATTAACTGACTTGTATGTCATTCACAGTGCTATTGAGCCTACCTAGTGAGGGTTTTAGTTACTATACTTTTAAATTTTGGATTTCCTTTTTGTGTCTTCTATTTTTTTTTCTTTACTAAGGATTATTGTCTGTCCTTTACAAATAATGTTCTCCCTTAGTTATTGGGAGATTTGTGTGAAAGCTGTGTTAAGATCCTTGTCAGATAATTCTAGTATCTGTCTCATCCAAGCATTGGCATGTGTGAATTGCATTTTTCCATGAAAACTGAGATTTCCTGGTTACTTTTATTCTTTTGTTTTGTTTTTTTTTGTTTTTTTGAGACAGGGTCTTGCTGTGTAGTTCAGGCTGGCCCTGAGCTCATTATATAGCCCAGGCAAGCCTTGAACTCTACAATCCTCCTGCCTCTGCCTCCTGAGTGCTGGGATTATAGGTGTGAGCCACCACACCTGACATTGTGGTATGTGGTACTGATTGCTGGTGGGCATGAGTCACCACACCCCACATTGTGGTATGTGGTTACTAGGCATTGAACCAGGGACCTTGCGCTTGCTAGACAGATGCTGGAACCACTGGGCTAAATCTCCAGCCCTTTACTTTTATTCTTAACTATATATTGGACATTTTGATTGTTGTATGAAATTCTAAACTTTTAAAAAAACTTACAAGAATGTTGATAATTTTATTTTAGCATATAACTGACCTGTTTGATTTAGGTTGCAAATTCTGAACAAGATTGTGAGTTGTGATTCTAATGTTAGTTGAGCTTTCAAAGCATTATCAGTGATCTTTGGATCTGTTTCACATCACGCTCATCTGAATTAAAGATTAGTTTTCAAGGTCCATGTTTTCTGTGTAAGGTTAGCTCTGACCATGTCCATTTTAAAGTGAGTCCAAGAGTTTATGAACAGTTCTAAGGAGCTACTTTTAAAAGACCTTTTTCTCTGGGGCCCGGAGATTTAGCTCAGTGATTCCAGCACCTGCCTCGCAAGTGCAAGGTCCTGAGTTCGATCCCCAGTAACCACATACAATGCTGGGTGTGGTGACTCATGCCCAGCCCATCAGCAATCAATACCACAAACCACAGTGCCGGGCAGGTGGCTCATGCCTGTAATCCCAGCACTTGGGAGGCAGAGGCAGGAGGATTGCTGAGTTTAAGGCCTGCCTGGGCTACATAGTGAGCTCAGGACTAGCCTGAACTACAAAGTGAGACCCTGTCTCAAAAAAAAAAAGACCTTTTTCTCTTTGATCTCTCTGATGTTTTTGGGTTGCATGAGTCATTCATTTTTTAAAATGTTCTGACCAGGAAACCACTGACACTTTAGTTACCCTGGTTGGCTGTACTCTTTCTGTAACAGTCTCTGCCTTTGGGGTCAAGCGATGGAAGGGCAGAGAGAGATCAAGGACCAGGCCTTCATCCTCATTGTCTTGGAACCTCAGGGCCTTGGGAAGATTCTCTTGCCTCTTTTAACCTCTCTCTGGCTTAATGGCCATAACTGTATCTGCCCCCACTGGATGGCCTTGGGGGGAGGGGCACCAGAGGAGAATTGAAAGGAAAAAGAAAAACCTGTAACTGCTTCCATTCTTTCCAAGTGTAGAAATTTTCCTTTCTGTTCCCCAGCGCAGAATGAGAATTCTGGAGTGTACTCCTTTCCATTCTAGCGACTGTCCATTTCCAGGTTTTGAGCTGCCTTGGGGTCAGACCGGATGATACCCGGGGAAGACGATGGTAAGTGCAAGCACGCTGTGTCTTGGCTGGAATTTCCAGTTTCAATCCTCTTCCTTAATTCCCCTGCTTGTATTTATTTTGCAGAGTCTTCAAGTAGCTGGTGAAGCATTCTGTCCAGGTCTTACCCTTGCGTGTGGTCGGAGAGATGTGGTAGACTGGACTTAGTCTATCTAACTAAGAATGGGAAATCTGCGTGTCTCTTTAGAAGCCTTACTCTGTTTGTCCTCTGTTGCTGAACCAGGGAAGACATTGACTCTACTGCTCCAGCCCAGTGCTATGTCCGTGCAGAATGTTTCATAGCTGTTCTCTTTGGGGCAAGTTGCAGGTTACCCACCTCTCTTATCAGAGGCTGTGAATAACTAAATCTGGCAAGTTGCTTTATGGCGGCATCTCAGGCATCGCTTGGTAGGACAATGGCAGGTGTCTATTGCAACTTTATACTTAGTCAGCTGATTTAGAGAAACTTAGGGGCAGCGGTAAAATTGTGTTGAGGTCAATTTAAACATCCATCTGCCATCTTGAAAAATGGCATCCCATAAAACCTTTCAACTGGGCTTACGTTTTGTAGTTTTTACTAGTGACTCCCACATGTATTTCATGGTAATGAGAGTGAGGTAGTTCCGTTGGTTCGAGTCTCCAGTTCAGAGAAATGCAGGTCCTGTCTCGAGGGCTGAAGTCCATGTGCAATAAGGGATGGGAGTAATTGGATTTAATTGACATATATTGGTGAGGGATCTTGCTTCCTACCTTTTTCCAACCCCTGTCAGTAGATAGGATATCCCAGCCTACTGAGCAGCAACATATGTCTCTGTACCCTTGGACTCATCTGCTGTGCAAGGTTTTTTTTGTTATCAGCCTTCCTACACAAGTCTGTGTTTATTTCTAGCCTCCGTATTTACAGCACTGACCTCTAGGGCCATAGTTTCTATCAGTTTCTTCTTCTTCTAGACTGACAAAATAGATATAATTTCTTAAGGAACTGTTGTTAGTTTCTTGTTTGGGGCACATTTTGGCAATGAGAAGGCCATTTCCTGCTCTGAGTGAGTATTTATTTTTTTTCTTGGATAGATTTAGTGAGGAAAATGGAATAGTAGGTATTCTAGTCTAATTGTGATAAAACTTGATTATCTGCACAGCTCAGTTTGTGTTACCCTATTGATACACTCATGGTATTCTAGATCATGGTGTTCTAGAAATTCACTACCATACCCCTCACTCTTCTGGCTCACTACCACCTGTGGAATATGAGGGGAATTAAGGGGGTGCTGTGATTAGGAGATAGGTGAGGAGGATTCTAAGTCTCTGATTTGGGATATGACTTGCTATAAGATCTTAGACAAGTTTCTCTTTCTTTGTGAGCTTTACCTTTAAAAAAAAAAAAGAAAAATAGAAAAGCTCAAGGAATTATTGGTAATATTAACAGTATATGAAAGTGCTTAACCCTTGACCTATAAATTCTGTTTTTCTTCTTTCTTAAGTCTGGGTAGTTGATACTATTTGGGTTTGTACCTGTGATAAGACTTAATTCTGGGTTAGGATTGTATCACAGATGGGAGAAGATGAAGCCTCATATAAAAGTATCCTCTAGGGTGACATAAAGGTGTTCCTACTTAGGGTGCTTACATTTGTAGATGCCTTATGTTGGGGAAGGTTCCTGGAACTCCTCATAGTGAGATACAGAATCAACACAGTTTCCTGACAGAGTATATTTTCCAGGGCAGCTCTGTTTAGCAGCTTACATGACATTGTACCCCAACCCCCTCAGCCTGTCAACTCCCTGGGCCCCTTTCAAGAGCAGGTGATTTTATCTGTACAGATAGATGAGACCTAGTTGCATCCATCTGCTTTTCCTTCTAGCTCAAGAGGAGATTTGCAGACTCTTTTTTCCTATCTGTTTACCAGAGTCTATCAGATAGGTGGTGCAAGGTACTCAGAGCCCTGCATGGGAGGGATTGGAGAACAGCTGAGTGTCAGGACGAGTTAGTTCCCTGCAGAGAACTCTGAGAGGGTGCAACCTCCCAAGTCCACCTCACTGGACTGAAATGCATTATGTATTGACTTGAACTGTCTGTGGGTCAGGTGAACCCGGGGACAGATGCCATTCTCTGCCCAAGGGCCATCACAGTCCTCCTCAACTTATTGGATGCCAGCTGCAGGATGAGGGACAGCCTGGAAGTTTTCTGGGAATATTCACTACAATGAGTGCTGAGTCTTTCCTAGAGTACAACTAGAAGGAGGAGAATGTGCCTCCTAGATCTCTTCTCAGCAGTAAATTCATGGTTGGGAGATACTTTGGTGAGCTTTTTGTGTGGGAAGGGTGAATCCCCTTCCCCCAAGACACATGTCCAGATAACAATAGATACTTTCTACCTTGCTTTCTAAAAGCTTGGGTTTGCTTATCTGCAAAGTGCTCCTTCAGTGGAGAGGAGTATGTAAAATTGGGGCCACGATTGATTTACTGGGAGGAGTGGTGTGGGTCGAGGGCTCTGATCAGGCTTCAATACTCCATTTTATCATCCTGCCTACCACTCAACGTCTCCTCCAAAGACAAGTTGAACAAATATTTCAAAAGGTTTTTGAACAAGTACCAGTTTCTTAGCTTGCCCATCCTGTTGACCTAGAATATAGCGAGTATCAATTCAAGCTAAGCTTGAGCAGTGAGGCCAAAAGATAAGGCCACAGGATAGGAAGAAAAGAAGAAGTAGGGATGGGTGTAGGCAGCACCAGTTGAGGGACCGGGCAAGCATCAGATACAGGAAACAGCAGGAGATAACTTACCCTGCTATCAGGTCTTGGTAGCTCAACACTCTTCAGAAAGCAGGGCTGGGAGTCCTACAACCAGCTTTATGGTACTGCCTGCTTAGAACTCCTCTCCTATCTGAGGAGGCTGTCATGTTCTCTGAGTATCCAGCTTCTTAGTGTTGCATCTCTTCAGGGGTAACTTACTGGCCATTAGGAATGTCCATAGTAGGTAATGAGCTCTTCCTTGGAGTACCACTGTCTTTTGAGGAAAACTCAAACTGTTGAGTGTTTCTCTTCAAGCCAGAGGCCCCTTTGGTAATGAGTGATGGTCCAGTCTTTCTAGTAGCAGTTAACCAATAGGAATCTGTGGATCACAGGTCTTACATCTGATTGGTCTTATTTCATCTGTTCCTTTGAACAGTAGTGATATCTTCCTCCTCACCATCACCCCCATCTCACTGTCACTCAGTACTCATAATAACAGCTGACATTTATAGAACATTTGCTCAGTGCTCACTCAAGAAAAACTCTTTCATTATATCATGTGCGCCTGACACAGAAGCATTCCACAAATGCTAGCTTTCACGAGGCTCTGAGCCTAGCGTGTTGTTACCTGAGCCACCTCATGTCAGCTGCCTTCCTAGAGGCAGGTGCTACTTTTGGTCTCATTTTGCAGGGAAAGGGGGTAAGGCTGAGAGAGTTCAAGGAGTTTGACCTAGGGACACAGAGAATGACTGAGATTTGAACCCAGAGCTCGCTTGTGCTTAGCTACTTTCTTACCCTGCTACCACATTCAGTGAGCCCTCAGGACCATGCCACTCCCCAAGGAAAGTTGCAAAGCCCAGCTAATTCCTCCACTTCCAATGCCTGAGCCACATATCTTCCCAGTGAGGCCAAAAACCCCACTCAGGAAGCTGCTGAAGAGAATTTCTGAAATCGTGTCCGACTTCCTGTGAAAATACTCTATATGGCAAGAGATTGTCCAGATAACAATGAATACATGATACACCGTGTGTCTCTGCCTTTGATACCTGGCTCACAAATAACCCATTTGGCTTCACAATCACCCTGATACCTAAGACTAGCAGAATTTATGCTCAATGCTGGAATAGCTCTGTTCAGCCAGAAAGCAAAAGTTTATGACTGGACCCTTTGCTCTGAAATGAAATCTAGTCTCTTTGGCTCAACTTTATTAGGCCATATTGCACAGCGATAGGCGACATAAGTATCCAGAATTTGCTGTCACTGAAATGGGACCCAGTTGGCAAGAGTTTTCATCCTCATGCTCAATACTGTGTCCTGAATGGAGAAATTGAATGGAAATTGCAGATGCAAATCAGAGCCATTTTCTGAAACTTTATTTTTAATTGAATTAAACATAGGCATGCTATATTGCTACTGTATCTCTGTAGCACATATTCAAATGGAGATTAAAGTATTATTGGGGGTCATTGAATCAATGGAGAGAGACTAAGTAGATAAATCTGGACCCCTGGAATATTGTTTAGACTAATTACCACAACAACACAAACACTTGGATACCCATCTTGTGCCTAATTATCTACAAGCTTTCTCTACAAGTGGTGCCAATATTTAGCCATACTTCATGGGAAGCATTCCTTTTCTTTGTGACTCAAATTCTTTAGGCTGTAAGGGATTCTTTTCAGCCTGTGGTTTTTAAATTAATAATGGAGAATCCTATCCATTGCTCTTCCCTATCAATAGGAATTGCTTCTTGCTGCTCAAAGTGTAGCCTGCATGCAGGTAGGTAGCATCAGGACCATTGGGGAACTTGTGGGGAGAATCTTAGGCCCCATCCCTGCATTGCTGCATCAGAAATTGCATTCTGTGAAGTTTCCTTGGGTGACATATATCCAATTTTAGATGGCTCTGGACTCAGAACTTTTAAGTGACCTCAGATGTGTTCACTGGGGAAAGATTGGGGTGTGTTAACAGCATCAGCTGTGGTGGAATTCTTACTAAACATAGTGAAGTTTCCTCAAAGGCATGATAACTCTGTGTCATTTGTGTCATTAAAAGCAAGTATATAATTCCATCATTGGTTTCCATGTTCTTTTCTTTTTAACTCCTTTAGGCTTCTCTCAGTTTTTGAAAACATGATTAATGATTGTTTTTGGCTTCAGTTATAGAATTTAGAAGTCATGAAATCGCCAAATGTAGTCTTTGGTGGGCTTAGTCCATTTCCTAGTGAATTGCTCTTTGACTTGATATTGGAATCCAGAAAGTGAACACAAAAAGACAAAGAGGGTTAATGAGACATAGAAAAGAGGCTCCTTTTCCAAGTAGTATAACGAGGGCTTCTGGCAGGGAGGAGGGCTCTAGTTTGATTGGTGGTGAAACACCATGTCCCCAGAGTTCTTCTCTTCAGGCTCAAGTCCCCAAGTTATTGGATTTAAAATTTAGAAAACCTTAAGGACTCACTAAGTAGCCCAAGATGTTCTGTGATGACATTTCCCAGAAAATATTGCTCATAGTAAGAAGTTTTCTGGGAAGTTTAAAAATGACCTAATTATACATACTCCTGTTAAATCCTAAGAGTGCTGAAGGTTTTAGCATTCCGAGGCAAAAATTGGTTCATTTCATGCTCTGACACTAAGTGCTATGAAGTTATTCATGCTCACTTATGATTGGAAGCCTGGAAAAATTGTGCTTGTTTCTTTGTGTCATGTTCTCCAGTTTTCAGCTGCTTAGTTCCACTCAGCAAATATGAGTCAAGCATTTCTTATTTGCAAGGAACTCTGCTGCTTACAGAAGTGTTGAGTAAGAGCCCCTCCCTTAGGGGGCTTGCAGTCTGACAGGATGTGGTTAGTAGGATGATTTTCAGGGGGCTGAAAATGGCCAAAAAGATATCAGGGGGAAGAGAGATTCTGTGAATACTTCCTTGGAGATTTACAGTTTGTATTAACATATTCAATATCCTAAGGATCATTGCCCTAAGAAATAAAATAAGGTGAAACTAAACTAAAAACTCAGTTTGCTTTGTTAAGCCCAGTGATCTACAACTTCATTTAATTCATTCAGAATCGTTATTGAACTGTGTACTCTCCACTGTTGCAGGGAACAGAGTCAAATACAAATCTCTTCTTTCAAATAACCTGCCTTCTAATGGGGACAATACAGAATCCCCTCCTCATTCTCTTTTGAGGTGACACCTAACAAGTCCTGTGAAGCACGTCTTGTAAAATCTTAGTTGAAGATAATTGTATCTTTGTGACTTTTAAGAGAAATTGTAGGAAGTATGGTTTGTAAAATAGATGTGGTGGGTGGTCTGTGGATGGATGTGATGAGTTCTTTATTACTGACCCAAGAAAAGATAAATACAGAAAACGAAAATAAATACTTAGAAACTTTTATAGGAACTCGATATGTTCGTTTTATGTCATTTGAATCAAATAATACCAACTTTATCTCATATTTTGCAAGTGCTTTTTTTTCAAAGCACTTTCGTTAGATTTTGCAAAGGGTATAGTCTGTAAAATTGTGCATATTAGGATTAAAAGCAAAACCTTGAGACTTCTCCTCTCGGGTGGGTTGGGAAGGGATGCCCAACAAGCCATGGACACCTGGCCAGACCAGCTCCTGGATGGTTGGGGTGAAAACCTACCGACAGTGTTCACTTCCTGCGCATTTGACCTGGATTGGGTAGGTGCTGTATTTTGTACCGAGTGATACTTTATGTACCTATTATTTAAAGCACATGTGAAAATGTTCTTCATTATTTAGAGCGATTGCAAAACCAAATTCCTACTTGGGCAGATAGTCAATAGGCCCATCTTTTAAAAAGTTCGAGGGCCAGAGGGTTAGCTCAGTGGTTCCGGCACCTGCCTCACAAGCACAAGGTCCTAAGTTTGATCCCCGGTAACCGCATACAATGCTGGGCGTGGAGACTCGTGCCCACCAGCAATCAATACCACATACCACAGTGCCAGGCATGGTGGCTCACGCCTGTAATCCCAGCTCTTGGGAGGCAGAGACAGGAGGATTGCTGAGTTCGAGGCTTGCCTGGGCTACACAAAGTGAGACCCTGTCTCAAAAAAAAAAAAAGTTCACTATCTCTAAAGCAGAAGTGCCTTTTCTGTTGGAGAGAAAAACCAGAGGATAACATTACCAAGTTGCTGCCATATAGATAACACTACCTTTAATAATTTCTCAATAGTTATTCTTTAAAAAGTTGTCATGTCACTCTTTCTGCCAACCCTTCTTTTACCTTTAGCCCTGCTGGCATTTTTTGAATTATTTCTGTAGAAATAATCTAGGTTAGAGTAATGTAGTGAAGAAAATACATATTCTCATGCTTTTCTGTGTTCCGTTCAGATTTCTCTCTGAACACCTTTTGTGAGCTGTTTTTTTTTTTCCATAATAGCTGATGGGAGAAATCTCATTTGATAGTCTACAGCCCACTAGTCTGGGAGCAGGAGATTTGGCTCAAGTCTACTCCCAAATTAATCTTTAGAGTTGTTTATTTATTCATTCAGTGCCGAAGCAACCAATTATCTGGCGTTCTATCAAATCTCAAATAATTTGTTTTAATTGACATTGTCCTGGAGTCTTTGGAAAAATCTGAGATCCTTTAATCCTATTTGCACATTTTGGAAAATATGACCTGAAATAGGCCATAATTATGGAATGCCAAATTGTTATGGAGTCCCTGAAATCCAGTGTGCCTCTCAGAAAGGCTGCTGACCTGAGTCTACATCCAAGAAGTACAGCATTGTTGTGCAATTTGGCACAGGGAAGAAGTTCATTCTGGAAAGGTACAAGGCACCATCCTCCTCCACTTTCATCTTCTGCTTTCTACTTTATCACCAGCTCACTGTGTCCCAGAAAGCTGACCAGGGAGATGTTTTCTGCAAAGGCATCCTTGGGATCTCAGCAAGCAAGATTCATGTACAGTGTTTTTAGTTTTACTCCGTGTGTTGCTTTTAGGATTTGTAATTGTGCTGAAGAATATGGAAGCTGAGAAGGGGTAGACAAGGAGATAAATAGATGACCTTTGATTAAAACCATGCCCAGTTTCATTGGTGCTACAACATGGAGAGACTGTGAGAAAGTCAACAGTGAGGCCCTTTTAACCTCCTGGGGTTCTTAATGCTATTTATTCCAGCAAGAAATGAGAAGATACATGTTGCAGAGGAATGAGCCTAAGTGACCCCACTCATGTTAGTGACAAGCTCACACACTTGCCAACTGAGGACACATATATTCTGGTGCCATGTTTCTTACAGTCAAGGCTGTGACACATTCTGTGAGTGCTGACTCTTTTTTGGGCAGAATAAATAGGTTTCTATGGGATTGAGATGATGTTGGTCCTTTCCTGTCCCTGCACTCTGGGACTGTCATGAAGGACGGTGACAACATATTGTATAATTCTTATCGTGAATACTCATTCATATGTGGCTAATTAATTCTTATTAAGCATGTCTGTGATGTAAATATACCCTTTCAAGACTATTCACTGAAAATTCAGAGAGATTATGAGAAAAAAACAGTTAATGTAATGAATAGTTGTCGATGCACTCACCTCTACTGCCTGCGTAGGCCAGTTCTAGTGCATGGATGTTACGACTCATCTCTTGTTATTGCAGACATTAACACAACGATCGTTGGCTTTTATTATTTTCTTTTAGTTCTTTAGTTTTGATGTGCATAACATAACATAACATGCATTTAGATTAAAAGTGTGTCCTTATTTTGAATTGAATCAGCATTCACATGTGATCATCTTTGGGCTGAGTTGTAAGACCCCAGAGGACAGAATCGACTTGGCAAAAATTGTTGGGCCCCAGTCAACACAGTCATTGAGACTCTTTACTGGAAACAGACATCATCGTGGCTATAACAGACCCTGGCCAGGAGAGCTGAATTTTTCACATTTGCCAGGCTCTTAGCATTAGGGAAACACACTTTTGCTCTAATCAGAGGAAGCATAAAAAAATAAAAGGTGTCATTACCAAACCACCATTACTAATGTATGCGGACACCGGGATCAGGAAGCTGTGACTTTCCACGGAGCCAACTCTGCCATTTCCAGTTGGAAGGGACATTTAATGGAGGAGCCGTCTGCCCATGGATTGGTGTGAACCATTTTGCTTGGGAGGTTAAACGAGACTGCTTGAAAAATTAGCTCATGAAAGGTAGATAAATAAAACCAAGAGAGCTGTGGATGAGCTAGCCTAGTGGCTGAATTTCCTTCTCTCGCTGCTGCTTCCGTGTGTGTTTGATGAATAAGGACCCACAGCGCGTCACCTGCTCATCCTTGCTAGGCCTTCTCCCGAAACAGCTGGGGTTTCATGTGACAGCCAGACGATAAATGGCCGCCTCAGGAAATGATCTGCCTTTGACGGATTGCCGAATGGCTGGCAGATTAATTTTGACACCTTTCCCTAACTCATTTTGGTTCCATTCCTTCATTTTTTTCTGCTGGGAAGTATGTCTTCCTTCACATTACAGTTAGAAATACATGGACAACGCAGGTGTGGGGAACAGCATGTACTATTTTTGGAAAGAGGTTGTAGGCTGGGATGGCTCCGCTTTATAGAATAGAAATGATGGTGTACGTGCTGAGAGGAGGTGCAGAGCACCCTACCCTGAGCTCGGAGCACAGGAATCCTCGATGCCCTCTCGGGCGTGGGCTCTGCGGTTGGGACTTCTGAGACCTTGACGAACCTCTGCTCTGCTATCGCCCTCATGGCGACTTGCACACAGCAAAGCCTCCCTATCCCTTGCTGCCACCTCCCTCGACATCCCATCCTGTGGCATCCGGGAAGAGGTATTGGAGCGGGTTGTTAAGAACACGAGCTCTAGATACGACTGCCTGGGTCTGTGATCTTGGATGGGTTATTGACCCTCTCTGTGCCTCAGTTTTATTGTTTGTAAAGGGGAATCATAATGATGATAACTCCTTTCACCCTCTCCAGATTTCTGTGTTCACTCTTGTTTTCTTGATGTTAAGCACAATATATCTAAACTATACTAAAATATGGTATAGGGCCGGAAGGTTAGCTCAGTGGTTCCGGCGCCTGCCTCGCAAGCGCAAGGTCCTGAGTTCGATCCCCGGTAACCACATATAATGCTGGGTGTGGAGACACGCCCACCAACAATCAACACCGCATACCACAATGCCGGACGTGGTGGCTCACGCCTGTAATCCCAGCACTCGGGAGGCAGAGACAGGAGGATTGCTGAGTTCGCGGCG
>PVIC010008122.1:0-49097 GCA_004025085.1 Thryonomys swinderianus
GGGATCGAACTCAGGACCTTGCGCTTGCGAGGCAGGCGCCGGAACCACTGAGCTAACCCTCTGGCCCTGTTCTGGCTATTTTGAGTACTGTATTACATAGAAGTGATTATAGTGGTTACTGTGTTGTTCCTGATTTTATAAGGAAAGCTTTCAGCTTTTCCTTATTTAAAATGATGATAGCAGTGGGTTCATTACAAATGGTGTTTATCAGATTGAGATAAGGTCCTTCTTGGATCTAGCACAAAACGGGGTCAACGGAAAAGAGCAGAGGATGCTGAAAGAGCCTTAGGAACATTCACATATTTGACCTTTGACAAAAGGGGCAAAAACACAGGTTGGAGGCAAGATAGATATTTTAGCAAATGTTGCTGAGGAAACTTGCCTGTCCTTGTAGAGAAGAATGAATCTAAATACATATTTTCCCCCCTGTACTAAAATAAAATCATTTTGCATCAAAGATCTAAATATTAAAACAGAAATACTACATCTACCAGAAGAAATTAGGTAGAACCATTGAAAGTGTAGATGTAGGAAGGACTTTCCAAACTCATAGCCACTGTATAAGAAAAAATAGCAAGAATCCACAAATGCATTATATAGAATTAAAGTGCTTCTGCACACAAGAGGAAAAAAACAACAGAATGAAGAGACAAATGAATGAGTAAAAAAATGTATTTATACAAAATGGATTACTAGTCTGCCATAAATAAGAGTTAGTTATTTTTAGCAATCATCAGTGTCAGTGGAAATATAAAATTTTAAGAAGGCCACCTGTGAACGGTGGAAGTATTTTGGTCTTAGTGCTATGATATTGAATAACACTCACGAAATGTTAACCAGTAATGTCATACATTAGTTGACTTTCAAGTAATAAGACAAAGTTTGGTATAATATGAAAATATGGACAAAGATATTACATTACAGTTCTTTGCTGTTTGGGGAATTTCGTACCAAATATAGTCTTTTGCAGAATCTAACTTTATGATAATTTTAAGCACAGAATTTGTATGATTATTTTTGTTCTAAAAGTATAGTGTATTGCTATGTAAAAGTGGAGCTATTAGATGATAGTGGAATGACATATTTTTTATTGGATTGGCAGAGGTAAATTTTGAACAGAAGAATAAGAGATAAAAATGTCTCTACAGGAGACTCAAATGGTAGTCAATGCACAGAGAAGGTAACGTGGTGTTGAAGTCAGCTTTTTGCATTGTGTGATTATCTGGATTTTCCATCTTTGTTACAACTGTGTGTGCATATAAAATATATTACAGATTATGATTATTTGATTTCTTAAATTTTTTTTCTGAGCACTCCATACTCCAGACCAAATAGAGTAATTTAAGATTTTCAACCATATGACACAATCGATAAAATCTGTAATAAACGGTAAAGAAGTAGGACAATTTTTTAACATTTGTGATTACTGTGTAAACAAAATCAGCTTGTCTAGTCTGTGGCTGGCATCTGTACCTTTGAACTCTGAATAGTCATTATTAGACAGTTGTGTCTGAAATCATTTCAAAGTGAGAGAAAGAAGTTCGTTTCTTTTGAATTTCTTCTTCTAATGACTTGGTAATGTCTGTAGTGTCCACTGCTGATATAAACCTGATAGAATTCACAACTCATTTAGCTACTGTCTCTGCAGGCAGACAATGCCTGGTGGGAGTGATGATTAGAAACTAACAACAGAGGCAGAGCAGACATGGCAAAACCAAATCTATAATAGGAACTTTACTGCTGTTGTTCTAGCCTGTCAGTTCAGAGAACACTGGGCTTTAATTATAAAGTATTTTTGTTGAATGATAGTTATACTAGGGAGATGGCAAAAATAAAGGAACAGTGAACAAGCTTCCTTTTGATCATGTTCTCAGAGCGTCAACTCTAAGAGTTCTAGTCTGGAGAATGAATAGGGCGAACTATGTTTCTCAAGGTGTTAGGTATTATTTCTAAGAAAAACAATGTGGTAATTATTTCCTGCATATTGATAGGCAGCAGCACTTTTAAAGAGGAGAATCATCAGCATCCTGCAAATTACTTTATGACTGGCTTTCTGATATCTAATTCCATTGATTTTGTAATCACTTGAGAAGAATAGCTCATGGGCTGTCAGAGTCAGCCATGGCATTTCAAATACTCTCAGAAACAAAGAAACTACAGATTACTTTCATTATATTTCAAGTTTCACTGGCATAGAAGCAACAATTATTCCTTGTACAATAGATGGGAAGCAATTAATGATTTACACTAGATGTACTTGAAGTGTGAGAATGCGAACACCTTCATCTGAATGTACAGACAAATGTGTACGTTTTATAGAGACCACTTTTCTTCATTCTCCTAAACCTTGATGAAGTGCCTCCTCTTTGATGTTAATGCAGTATCCTGTCACACTGTGATATTATCATGTTTACTCTCCTGTTCTCAGGAAATTCAGTGGCAAAATAAACATTTGAAATGCATGAACTATCCAACGTTGTCTCCAATTGCTTCAGTTCAAATTCACGTCGCCTTCTACAGAAACATACAGAAAATTTGAAAAACAGTATCATTTCAATAGGACTGAAGCAGAGTTTGAAATTATAGTGTGAAGATCAAAAAGTAAAAACAATACACACTTTTTCATTTGACAGAAACAGGTCTGCTTGTGCACAAACCAGACAAAAATGGTTTCCGTAGGAATAAGGCGTCAGTGCTGCAAACACACCCTCACACAGGCCTCCCTGCATTTCAGAGTTTCTTTTGATTCTCTGTCTGCAGATGAGTTTGGACGGGAAAGCAGCTATTTCTTCTTTCAAACTTGACAGGTAAACCCAACTAGGGAGAGAAAACTGCCAACAGGTAACAGTATATGCACCATTCAAGATGCTTACACATCAGAAATGATTCATATCAGTCTGTCCCCAAACTCTACAGCCCTTTGCGTACAGTTGCATAAAAATGAAAAAAAGGAAAATACCTTTGAGCTTTGCTTTCAGTGACAAATGTGAGACATGGGAGCGGAGGTGTGCTGAGGCGCTTGCTTCTGAGTACTCGTTTTAAAGGTTTTCACTAAACCAAAAGTGGGGGGCCTCTGCATGGTGGCTGATGACCATCGGGGAGGCCAGATTCTTTTGACAAAAAGAAACCCCAGCTGGTGGGATAAATGAGGACTTAGTTGTGCCTTAACTATAGGGAAGTTGGTGGACATTCATCAAGCTAGGTTAATGGTGGGTGAATGGAAGTGGTTTAAGGTAATTTCCTAAATGGCAAGCTACAGTAGGCATAGATTTGCATAAATTGCAAACTGCATTAAAAGGCTCTTTCCTTGGCCACATACTTTTTTTTTCTCATGAGTTCTTTTGAATCCTTCAGAAAATTAGTAGCTACAAAATTATATCCATTCAGTGTAGATCCTGGGAACTACTTGGGAAGAGTAGAATTAAATGAACTTTCACTCTTAAGCCAGATTGGGCAGAGCCTTTGTTTCCTCACATTCAATTTGTTCACTTGTCATAAGGTCAAGAGCATAATACACTTGGGAAAAAGAATCTTAAAAATGCTAAGGGAAAGGGGATTTTTCAATTCAGCAGAATGTGTAAATTTTGGGCAGAGAAAGAGCATATCCTTTTAATGTAGGTATTAACAAGCTGGAGGGAGGAGGGTGTAGGTTCCAAGCCTGGGGGAAGAGGGAGGTTGACCAGCAGTCCCAGGTACATGTCACTGCTGGGACTGAAACCAACAGCCAACAGAGATTCGAAACTAGATACAGCTGTACTTTACTGTCTGCCACAAGCAAATGGACACATTCAAAAGGCAAAGGAGTAAGATCAGCACAATTCATGCTAACTAAATCTAGAAACAGCCTATAAGCCTATGAGGGGATAAATGGATAAAAAACATATGGTATTTATACACAATGGAATATTTCTCTGCCATGAAGACAAATGAGTCATTTGTAGAAAAATGGATGCATGTTGAGACCATGCCATTTAGTGAAATAAACACACAAACTTTAATATCACTTGATTTGCCTTATATTAGGAATGTAGAATATAAATAAAGAGCAATATAAAAGAGGAGCATGTATGAAAGCTCTCCATCGAAATCCAATATGAAGTATTGTATGAAGTAATGGGTCTGAAGAATGGATAATGGCTATTTATAAAACCATACTGTAAAAATTTTAAAACATAAAAACTTAGTCTCAGATAGCTAATCCATTTATGTCAATTAGACTAATAGAGTTTCTTTGATACAAGTCATGCAGTAAAGACAAATGTGTACCCACTGGAATAGAGAGATGTTTTTCTATAATTTTCATTTACTAGTAGCTTTCTCAGTAGCTTTCTCAGTAGTTAGAAAAGGCCGGATGGAGGATGCCTTTTTCAAGGTTCATTAAGATATTTATTAGAGATAGAATATGATACTACATGTATCAGATGTAAATATAAGCTTTGTTCTCCACTTTCATTTAGTATTATAATTCTTTCTAAGCAGAGTAAGATTTGTGATGTTTTAAGTAAAATATGGTTGGATGTACATCTAGGAACATCTATGATTGTGTTTGCATTATCAATGCTATTTTGATTATTATTATTAATTTATTGTTTTGAGACAGGGTCTTGCTTTGTAGTTGAGGCTGGCCCTGAGCTCACTATATAGCCCAGGCAAGCCTCAAACTCAATAATGCTCCTGCCTCTGCCCCTCGAGTGCTGGGATTACAAATTTGAGCTACCAAGCCTAGTGTTTGTGCTATGTGGTTCTGATTGCTGGTGGACATGAGTCACCACACCTGGTATTGTTGTATGTGGTTACCAGAGATTGAACCAGGGACCTTGCGCTTGCTAGGCAGGCTACAACCACTGAGCTAAATCTCTGGCCCTATCAGTGCTGTTATTGCTCTAAACTTTTAGAGACAAGGATATGAGCAATGCTTAACATTTGTCTAACAAACAAACTGAATCTGACACGTATGGAATTCTGGTTCCAAAATAGAATATAATTTTTAGGGTGCACCCTAAGACCTGGGCTTTGGGGTCAAAAGTGACCATTTTCACACCCAGGATTTTATTATTTACCAGAAGAACAATGAAGTCTTCCTGTTCCTTTATTAATGTACATAATTAGATTATCATAATCTACCTCCAAAATGTCATTGTCACAGACTGACTAAAGGCAAAGTTTTAGACCAGCGTTTGACATGTAGTAAGTGCTGGAACCTGTCAGCCATCACTGGTTCATTCATTAGCCACAGCACCCAGAAGAACATTGCTTGGGTACAGCTGGCTTCAAGTTGTGGAACTGACTGATGACGGGGTTCATGGCTTGTGGGAGAAAAGCACAGTATCAGACTCTTGCATCAAAACCATGTCTCCTTGACATTAGTACAAATATTTCTATTTGTACTAGACCTGTTCAGTTTATTTACTCTATGAACCCTACACTGTGCTGAAGGGAAAAATACTCAGAAATTTGCCTGTTTGATTACTTAGATGGCTAGGTCAGTAGCCATTGAGAAAATGCTCCCCGTACCTTTTATATCTTTGATGAAATCCAAGGTCACTGCGAGGATCCTGGTAGGGTTCACTTCTCCAGGAATGCAATGTTATACATGGTCTGATGTCATACATTAAATGAACCAAGATGTACAGCATTGTTTTCATGGAGATTATTATTAGACAGAGCTGCATTAATTTTCCAAAATCTCAAGTCATGTCTCTGTACAAGGATTTTTAAACTAGCAAACCTTTGAAAACCTTGGCTTAGAACATCAAAGGAGCTTAAATAATACATAAATGAATGGTAAAACTGAGAAGAAAGAAGACCTTGGTATGGAAAGGTGAGAGTGTTAATCCAGGCTCTATATTGAAATCCATAAAGGCAGCAACAATTAGTTGCAGCATGTACACAAAGGAGAAAAAAAGGATCATAAGAAATTATAGTTAAAACTGGAGGATTCTGAAGTTCCCATGTTCCTCATCACTGAGACGCAATACTGAACAGTTGGATCAGAGAGGAGAAATGTATGTTGGCTCACATTTTTAGTCCATCCACGGTTGGCCAGCTCCGAGGCAGGACGCCCTGGTGTGCGGACCTGGGCGGAGGACAGCTGCTCTCTGCATGGGGGTGGGGTGGGGCAGAGCGAGTCAGGGGTGGAGCGCGCCCTCCAGCCACGCCCCGGTGACTGCAAAAGCCTGTAGGCCTCAGGTGCATATCCTAGCACCTTTTCAAACACCGCAGGATATGGGCACATGAGGCTTCTGGGGATATCTAAGCCACAGCACCACGTTGCAAACCAAGATCCCACTGCACAGTTTCACCTGAGTTCACAGGATTAGTTTATTGGGGAGGATTTATCAAGATACTAGTTATTTTATTCTCTGTATTTTATCAAAATAAAGGAAAGGAACACAAAGGACAAATGATCCCAGAATTATCTCCATAACCAGACTCTCACCCCTGCTGAATTATACAAAGCTTCCTCTTTGCAAATGTCAGTACAGTATCACCCACTTCACTTACCCTCCCAGCCAAGGGTGTGGATTAAGCCAAATTTATTGGTATGAATTGTAAATGATCTCTTTCTCTGCTTTGAAGCCAAAGAAATAAGAAGATAGGAATTCTAAGGTTTCTACTTTATTTCTGGACTTCATTAAGCCTTGTAATGTGTCATCACCATTTTTAGAATAATTTCACATTATTTTGTGGGAAAATTATTTGAAGTTCTTCTTCATTAAAGAGAAGCACAATTTGGTTATATTCACAGCCTATTAAGTAATACTTCAACATAGATATATCCGCCTTGATTTTTGTTATCTTTTAACATTCAGAAAAAGAAATAAATCATACTCACACACATACTTGTTTTAAAAATCAAAATATTGTCCCAATTTCAAATTTCTCCCTCATTGTTCATTTTCTGAAATGTTGACAATATTGCATCCTTCCGTGCTCTCCATCTTAGGATGTTTCTTTTGATACTTTGCGTGACTTGAGTCTTACAATGAACAACAGACTTAAAATGTGACTGTGCCCCTTTCACAGCAGTGCAAAGGGCAAGGAAAGCAAACTTGCGACATAGAAAAGGTTAAGATAGAGATGCCAATTCCTCTAGTCACAGTGTAGATGATGAAAAAATATTTAAGAGCGATCTGAGCCTTCCAGATGTCAGGTAGCCAGAGAGGGAAAGATATTCAAACTTAGGTCCCTTGACTACATTTTCTTCACTTTGGACTCATACTCATTTAAGCAAAAGGAAAGATAAGTCATACGTTTTTTTCTTTTTTATATTTGCAAATCCTTCAATGGTTGTAGTTCACTTTTAATTTCACAGTCATCTTCCCACATGTGATGTTCTTGTTGCAGTGTGTGCTTTGATTTTATGATTTTTTCTCTCCAAATAAAATAAAAGATTACTCATAAAAAGTAGTGACTGTTCACTATTGTTGAAAGGCAAAGGTTGTAAATCAAGTAACAGTGGGATGAAATGAATCTCATATTGAGGAGATCAGGGGTGAGCACAATTATTGGGGCATCGCCTACTTCAGCAGGGAATGGGGAAGATTATGGTAAGAGCTGATTTCCTGCTTACATCCATGAGCTGCTATTTCACACAGCTTAGAAATGTGCCTAGAAAGAGAACAGAGGCAGACAGCTACTTCTGGGTGGCGCGACAGTGGGCAGTTGAGGATAATAGTTTGTGCTGTGATTGTGGAATTGAGGATAATAGTTTGTGCCATGATTTCCCACGGTGGAAGCTGTTTCTCTAGAGAAGCCGATGGGTCTTCTCTGGGGCTGAACTATAGTTTTTAAAATGAGACTGTTCACACCTAGTTAACAGCAGTAAGATCGGCAAGTAAAGTAACTTGGAAACAGAACAAACCTCCGGTTATTTAATGGACGGTTAAGGAAGCAGATGGTTAAGAGGTTATCTTTGTTCATGACTTATGAAGGAAATGGGTGTCAGATTAGTAAAGCTTGCTCGCGGTAGTACAAATGTATTTACTTACTTTGCACCTCTGTGAGCGGTACCTTACCACACAGGCAGCAAGCCCAGGAAAGGCGGCTGGTGCCCACTCCTAGCGCCCCTTGGGTAAACCTGCAGTGGAGTCCGTCATCAGAAAAACGCTCTCAGCTGTATTTCTAAACATTTGTAACCTTGTGACAATTCATTCATCCTGCTGGGGGCTAGAGTGAAATAGGTGCTTACTTGTGACAATCATAGAAAATATAAGTCCTTGTGAGAATTTAATAATTTCAGTGATAGCTGTTGTCATCCTACAAGCCCACCTCCAACAGAACGCCCTTATTTGAACATATTATTTCAACTGCAAAACGCTAGCATAGGTGTTTAAAGCGAAGAGAAACAAATAATCCTGAAAGATCATTGCAGGGCAAATATAAACCATTCATAAATGCCATATTGTCTTTTGATAGTGAGCATGTTTGATTGAGCTATGATGTTAGAAGACATGAAAACATGGGAGAAATCAAATTCCTCTTTTACCCTGTTGTACTTAACGTTAGAGCAAAGGCTAATTAATTCGAGCTAAAATTGCATTGTTAGGGTTAAGTAAAGTATTATGGATTCTGTACCATAAAATAAATTTTCAATATTCAGTATCCTGCAATAATGAACCGTATTTAATTTTAAAACATGTTTGATTTCATGACCACTTCTATTTGCAAATAATACTCGTGTGAGTTTAACATAACTGTCTTTCATATGCACAGAATGTCAGATTAATACATTTAAATCACTATATTTTCAATTGCTATTTTCTTACTAGCCATTAGTCTTGTCTGAATGGGTTACTATTTATGCACATAGGCTCAATTTAGGATGATGTTTACAAGAGTTATAAAGAACACAACACACTTTAGATCCTAGAACTGTAAGGCTTGATCCTTCCCCTATGAACACTCTTTAAATCATAAGATACGTAATAATATTTCAGTGTTAATACAGTAAGGGCTCCCACAGATACAGATATATGTTTTATGATAGTTTGACACCCAGATAAAGTACCAGTAAAGGAAAATTTTTGGAGAGGACACAGAAGATAAAACTTGAAATATGAGCAGGGTATTTTAAGTCAAAGGTCAATGTATTCAATGTGATGTCATCAAGCAAAGAACAATATATGTATTATATATGTGTAAAATGAATTCTACATTACTTGATTTAAAATGGACCTATATTCTTAGCATAGTAGGGAAAAAGAATAGTGTGCAGATTTGTAAAGTTGTGTGTGTGTGTGTGTGTGTGCTGTGAACTAGGGTGCGCATGAAGGGGGATTTCTAAATATAATCATGCCATTTAGAGAAGGAAAAAATAAAATCACTGGAACCATCCGTGATAAATGTCCTCCCATCAACATGCTATGTTTGAATTGCGGGAGTCTTAATAGGCTTGTTCTATGTAATCTTCGCTGCTGTGAAATAGCCTCAGACCTGAAATGCGGGAACTATCAAAAAGCCTCTTTGGCTTATTTCACGATGAAGGTCACATCCATATTAATTGCCCTGTAGCGAAGTCTTCCTGGAGCCCACCTGTCAGAACATCTGGAGCGCAGTGCTGCTGCCTCCAGTGAGGCGCCGTCTCCATCCCTGCGCTGACTTCAAAGACCCATCAAGGTTGACGGTAAGGATCCGGGAAGGGACACCACAGATTTACTGGCCCACACTCCTCAGGTCTCTTGTAGAATATTAACATTTTCTCTTCTTAATGTCAGGACATGGTGAAGAGGAGCTCATTTAAATTTGATGTTCCACAAAGAGTCTTTTGGACAGATACTCATTGAAAAAATACTATTCAGTTCTCTAGTTTTCTCTCTAGTTTTGTGTTGAATGCAAATCAGAATTATCAGTTTTCAGTATCAATAAAATAAACACAACCACTCCAGTGACCTCACTGCATATATGACAGTTAAATCTAAGTGGCGACTTGATTGTAAGTGGTCAAACCTGACTTCTGGTTACACTATATGTGAAGATGATCCCAGGAGAGATTGGTATTTGAGTCAGTGTAATGAGGAAGAAGATACCTCCTCACTCAAGATGGGTGGGCTCCAGCCAGTACTCTGGTGTCTCTGACTTAACAGAAAGACAGACAAAAAGCATTTCTGGGATACACATAGTCTCTTGCTCTGACCCGTCAGAGCTCTAGCTCTGGACCATCTTGGGTTTATAGCTAGATAGATATCTCTTAGGCCTTCTGACTTGAACTAATCTATGTGACCAATATTTGTGGTTTTCCTGCTGACACTTCTCTGCGTCAGTGTGAAACTTGTCAGCCTCTCAGCTGCTGTAATTCTGTGACTTGATTCCACTGTATTTTCACATTTATTCTTTCTCATCTGGAAACCTGTTTAATAGTTTACATCTAGAGTGTGCCCCAAGTTCCCATGTGTTCAGAGACGGGGCTTTTAAAAAGTGACTGAACCATGCAGTGCCGTGTGCGGGAGGGGACTGACCCACTGATGAAGTCAGAGCTAACTGTGCTTTTAGAATTGGTGCCTGGACGGAAGAGGTGTCCCGTGGAGGGTGGCTTTGGAGGTGACATCTGCCTCCCAGTTCCTCGACCCTTCTCTACTTCTGCCTCCACAGTTCCTCTCCTTTTGCTTCTGATGAGGTGAAACGCTTCCCTTCAACATGGTTCACCACCGATGACTCTGCCCTGGACCCAAGCAAAGTTGGACTGAATCCCAAGGCAGGTTTAGCCTCCCCTCCTCAAGCTGTCAGCGTCCGGTGTCTTGTCTTAGCAATGGAAGCCTGACTGACGGGACCCTTCAGAAAGACAGTACAGTTAGTTTCACTTTCTATATTGTAGCCATAGGCATTCATGGAATTACAGGGAAGAAAGTAAATCACACATATGATATTATATTGGGTCTTACAGTCCACATCTGGAACCAAGTTTCAGATCCAGCAGAAGAATTATCTTTTAAGTAGGAAGGTAATGAAAGGCCTGAATTTCTTTGGCTGTGATCAGAGTTTGTCATGGCTATCAGTTTAAGATACAGGAAAAAAAGATCTTTTTTTCCCAGTTTCATCGTCATTTTTGACATTTGTTTTATGAGAGGTCAATGAATGATGCATTTGGTTTTCTGTATTTCTAAGCCTGCTGGGTTTGTGTTATTATCTTGTTTCTTTAAAAAAAAAACTTTATTGGTACATTGTATATACACATCATGATCACACTTAATATTGGGTACCTTCAGGACTGACTCATAAGTGAAATAAATTGGTCACCGATATGTAAATATCTGTGTTTCTTTTTTGAGGGAAACTTTCTGGTTTATGTCTATATTCTGAGTAGCTATTGTGAAGATAATAAGCAACATATTGACCATTATTATTGTTATTATAAAATTTTGTTTTAGTTTTTCACAAAATAAAGCAAACTCAAAACTGATATAATTCTTCATTCTCATTAGAGTTACTCATTTCAAACCAGTTATTAGTGTATATGATGTGGAGAAAAAGAATAATAGTTAAAGAAGTATTTTGTAAAACCAAGATATTCACCAGAAGAGATTTCTCTTTCCCAGATGTCTTCTGATTATTAGTGTACTGACCCTTAATGCACATCTCAAAGAAAAACTGTGAATTTTAATGGAATGTAATGTGATTCCTAATTTTACTTGCCCTCCTTAGCTGTTTTTCTTCCCTTTATTTTTTCAAAGCATTTTATAAATTCATAACTTTTTAAGGTGCTGGTTAGGCTCTGATTTCTAGACTCACATGCTGTGACTGCTACATGACCCCAAACCCAATGGAACAGCTACATCTAGAAATTTCTCATTGCCAGTGATCAGTGTCCAGCCCCATCTTCCTCCAAATTTTGTTCTCTTTACCATCATACTTAAAGCTTGGTTTGGGAGTCTATGTATGGGTTAAGGGGTCCATTGACTCTAACCTTCTGCACATATCATTTCAGGAGAACAACAGACAATTATTCAAAAAGGATAGTATGACACTGCCGATTTATGGTATGGAAAAATAAACAAAAAGTTAGAGTAAAAGAAATGATGGTTGAATTGCTACTTTCACCCAGGGGAGTCAGAAATACCACCTCTAATCAGATAATATTTGGAGAAAAATCTACAAAGCACATGAACACATTGCTGACGCCAGACAGCAATAGCAGCTGTGGCTCATGGTAGTTTAGGGTAAAACATCATTAAATTCTGTTTGAGAATCCCTAGCTCAGTATCTACCTGATACAAATACACAGACTTCATGTTCAGTTATCATTATATTAAGATATAAATTCTCTCCTTTTTCTTTAAAATGTCCCAAGCTATTAACAAACAGCTAGTTTGAATAATTCTGATTTTTAAAAGAAGTTCCAAATTTAAATTACTCAAAAGAAAAAAAAATTCTAAGTTCATGTGTACTTTTAAAGGAAATTATTTCTGAGGAGAATCACAAATTAATTACATGAATTGATTATACAATAATGTTTATTATCTAAATCAGAATCACCTTTTTATTTTTAATTAAGCAGATATTCTTGAAAACAATTTGATGTTGCTCTACTATTCTTTGTAAGAGAAGAAAATCTGTGTCTTCTTTTATCTTATTTTGAAATCTCTCACATTCACAGTGATACTATATTAGCTTGGGTTTTCATAAATTTTATGTACACATTTTCTCAGGTCAACTTCTACTACAAATTCATAATAAATATTTACAGGCAGCTATGCCATGCTGGTGGCTGTCCAAGGTACTGGTGATGAACAGTGAGCTATGTAGTCTTGGACATTGCTTTCGTGGAGTTTTATGTGCTGGAGGAGACAGATAATACCCAAGCCACATGAGATAGTTTTGATTCAAGAGTTCTATAGCCAAAGAGATGAAGACATAGTTTAACTTAGACTTCCTTCCTTAGAGCCTGTTTCAAAGCTTTATATCTTTTCTCTATCTTAAAAAGGGTAATTGGGAAACTAACCCACTGTTGAACGCAGAGTTAAATAGAATATTGGCCCAGATTTTGGAACAGAAATCTTGATGTCAAGTTCTGAAATAAAGATTTTTAATCTCTCAAATGAGTAATTACCCTGGTTTATCTTGGGAAAAATCAGTCAGGGCTCTGTTGTAAAATACAGATTACTCACACAGTAGGTGTGGTGTACATGTGTTTTTAATATGCTTCCCAGGTGATACAAAGCAGGTGACTGTGGCCAACCTTTGCAAAATATGGTGGACAGTAATAAGTTCTGCATAATGTCAAGGCAAAGAGCCAGTCATTAAGCTAATGGTCCATCAAACAAGACTTTTGTGACCAGGACTATGGCAGTGTAACATCAAAGAGAACCCCTGATGGGTCACACACATTGCACAGGTAAAGATGCATATGTGTTTACTTTTCTATTTTTGAGTCACAGGCATTGCTAATGGATTGGTATCAGCTGTCCATGTTTGATGCCACCTCATGTGGATTAGGCTCAGTGGGCTTCCCTGTCGTCCATTACTGAGGACTCTGCTGTTCAGAGACCCCTCATCTGAAGACCCAAACAAGCCTCTTCCTAACCCTAGTGGAAAGCTTTCCTGTTAATCAGCACACCTTCACTTTTAGTCAAGTGAAAAGTATCTTCCTTTGTTTTCTCAACTGTAAGGGTAGAGTTAGTGGGCAACACACACACACACACACACACACACACACACACACACACACACACCAGAAACTTTCAAGTTCTTCAGATAAAAAGCAATATAAAAACATTTTTAGCTGAATGTGGCCCTTTCAGTATATTATTTGGTATGTTACATTGAAATAAAATGATTTTTAATAAAATATTCTTTTTATCTTCACTAGAATGGAAAAAAATAGGAAGAAAAACTATTAAAAACAACTTGAATGTCATGTATTACTGTAAATTATCTTTCACAAAAAATAGTAACTTATTAATACCCTTAAGGTTTTATGTTATCAGATCAGAATGAATTGTTTGTGCAAAGACTGAAATGACATTTAATTACTCTGATTTTAGGAAGCAAGTTACTTTTTTAAAATTCAAGTGGTTTGAATTTTAAAAAGTCAATTTTTAAATGACTTTTTTAAAAAGTAATTTGTCCTTGTATGATTGGAGAAAACGATATTGTTTTTCTTCTCTCTGTAGAGGCTGTGATTTTGAGAAACCTATTCATTTCAAAGATTCTTTGTCATACTTCTAGTGCAGCTAAATCTTGACTCCTTTTGAAGACACCACACAAGACTGTTCAAGAAGAATCTATTGACAGTTCAAATACTGATCAAGGTCACCTTTTTCATCACCAATGTCTAACAAACTTCATCTATCGATAGCTCAAGCAAATGAATCCTGTTAGTGAGTTAAGGCGATTGTAACTGGGATTCACTTGTGTTAATTGTGGCCCTGCTATTGTGTTTTGGTAACATACTGTCACAAATTATAAGGATTTTAAACTTTGGCCAACAAGTAAGTGTTTTGAGAATATCTCATTCCATTTATGTCAAGGTTAAGATGTGAAACTGAGTATGTCAGATGTAACACCTGGTATTTCCTATGAGCTTAACAAAATCCTAAGCAGCCTGTTTTCAGCAATTTAAAGGGCAAGTGTGTTAGTCATTCCATTGCATGAATGCTTCTCTTGTTCTTTAAAAACAAATCAGAAAAAAAGAAAAAAAATCAGATATTTTCCTTACTTTTTGCTGATTATATGTTTGATATCATTTTTGCCTTCTATACTTCCTAATTATAAACTCCCTGGGGATTTTGACAGGTTGCTTAGATCATAGATGCTTAAAAACATTTGATGAGCGAGGCATGGTGGCTCACACCTGGAATCCCAGCACTCAGGAGGAAGAGACAGGAGGATTTCTGAGTTCAAGGCTTGCCTGGGCTACATAGTGAGCTCAGGGCCAGCCTGAACTACAAAGCAAGACCCTGTCTCAAAAAAAAAAATGTTTGATGAAGGAATGAATAGATCCATTAAGAGGAAATGTGGTTGGGGATAGTAATGAATATGTTTCTTACCTCCAGGGCAGTATGGGAGCAAGGAAAGGAAATACAGTAGAGATAGACTTCTTCTGAAACTGTGCTCACAGAGACCCGTGTGCAGACTGGCCTCGAGGTGTGCTGAAGGCTGTCCTTGCTTCCATGACACATGCAAAATCCATTAGCTGTACAACCATGAAACCAGAGCTAGCGCCCAAGGTCTCCATTTAATTGTCTGACCTTGGACAAGCACTACAGCCACTTTAATTTTGATTCCTCATTTTGAAATAGGACTTTGTATGATGCTCCTTTCACAGACATTGATGCTCGCGAGGGGCGTGTACCATCCTGTTTGAACCTTTCAGCCTTTCTTCCCTGATAACCAGCTGTTGTACATATCCTGGGCTCTGGAAGGAGGGTAATGAGTTTATTTCAAAACTTTGCTGACGTGTTCCCTGAGTATCTGTCTAGAAGCCCCGCAATTCACTCAGGCTTAACTTACAAAGTGGCAGATCTCTCCCTTTAGGGCAAACACAGAGGATGCTGTGTTTACAAACCCAGCAAAGGCACATTCTTCTCTCCCTTTTAAAGTTTATTCATGCCTCCACGTGCTCAAGTAGGCATGACTAAGCTGCATGGCATGAGGGGATCTGGGAAGTCAGAGCTTTTTAATAGCTATAGAGCCTGATTCTAGCAATACAGATGGATTAAAGTGGCACAGCTCTTATAATTTATTGTGCATTAAAGATAATTTTTACATATAAAAGTTAAACCTTCCTCTATCAGGCAGCATCCAGGCACAGTTTCACATTATTTAGCTGCATAAAGTATTGAACTGAGAATTCAAAGCTATGGGTTGAGTTTACGTACCAGACCTGTTATTTGACCTTGACTTTGCCTGCCTGACTAAATGGAAAATAAAGCAGTATAAAAACTCATATGCTTAGTAATTATCACCTACTTACCACTTACACATCCATCTTCCAAACTCTGTTCTCCAAATAATGTCCCACAGTTCCTGAACCCATTTCTTGACTTTAGTAGCTATTACTCTGACTGAAGCTTCTCAAGCCAGAAGGGTAATATTTGTAAAGTATAACCTACCTGTGACACTAAATTGACCATAGAAATAACTGTGTAGCCTGGCTTTTGAAAGCCCTTGCTAACCTTGCCTCATCCTTCCTCGGATCAGAACAAAAGTACTCCAGCAGGGTCCTGGCACTGGGGATGCCACCTCTCCCATCCTTCCTCGGGTCCACACTGGGCCCCATACCTGGGGCCGCTGTGTACCCAGGAAATACCCCCAGGCACCTTCTCCACAGCTTCTTCAGGTTAGAAGGGCCTCTCGTACCTCAGCACTTTATTCTACTGGGTACTCATCCCTATGACCTTCTTTAATATTTATCTTACTCTAAAAGAAACACTGCTCTATCCAAGCACATGCCACCACAGGAGTTCGTGATACACATTATTGTACTTAACTTCTGTTGAGTAGCTAGCCTTTGAGGTACTCAAGAGGAAGTCCTACTTTTTTTTTTAATTTCCACATGTTCTGTAATTTTTATTTGTAGTTAGTGACCACCATTGAATAGTTGATATGGTTATTGATTTCAGATAAAAGTAATATTTTTAACAGACTTGTGACCCTTGATTGATTTATTTTGGGAGTACTGGGACTTGAACTCAGAGCCTTCACAGGGAGCCACACCCTGAAATCTGTTTTTGCTTTCTTCCGTTTTGTGAAAGGGTCTCATGAAATTGCCCAGGCTGGGCTCTAATTTTCAATCTCCTTGCTTGTAAGAATGCTGGGATTCTAGGGATGGGCAGCTCTGAGATAACTCAATACATTTTTTAAAAGTCATGATTCCATTGAAATTGATACTTTTCAGCTTGAGGCAAAAATAATACCAACACTTAATAAGCACTGTAGTAACAGCTAGCTGTAAGTGAATAGGTGCATTCTTGGCTCTGTGCTGATGACTTATGTTAGTATTACTTGAATGAAGCTACTTCTATGTGGGTGTCAGTACTGTATCACCTTGTGGGAGAACGTGCTGTCCCACATCAAAGTCTCAGACTGAGCACGTAGAATAGCTTAGATTTGAATTCCAGCTCATTTTTCTCTCATCTTCCTACTTTCAGGCTTCATCTGTTTATTCTTCTGTAACTTGGTTCTGGGTAATCTGTAAAGGACAGAAATTTCTTCAAGTTCTGGAGGCTGGGAAGTCCAAGGTCAAGATGCTGGTAGCTTTGTAATCTGAGGAGGGTGCAGTCTTCATGGCTTAGATGGGATCTTTGTGAATCTTCTGGGGGCAAGAGTGATGCTCCTCAAATGGCAAGAGAGACAGACAGACAGAGACAGAGAGACAGACAGACAGAGATGGAGAGAGGGACAGAGGGAAAGAGAGATAAAAACAGAGACGCAGAGAAAGAGAGACAGACAGAAACACAGACAGACACACAGACTCCCAGATGCCTGCCTAGTGGAGTTCTTGCTGGAAATTACTTACACTTTGCCAATTGTTTTTGTTTTGTTTTTGTTGTTGATTTTATTGTGACAGGGTCTTGCTTTGTAGTTTGGGCTGGCTCTGAGCTCATTATGTAGCCTAGGCAAGCCTCAAACTCAGCAATCCTCCTGTCTGTGCCTCCCGAGTGCTGGGATTACAGGTGTGAGCCACCACGCCTGGCACTGTGGTATGTGGTGCTGATTGCTGGTGGGCATGAGTCACCATGCCCACCATGCTCAGCATTATTGTATGTGGTTACCAGGATCGAACTCAGGACCTTGTGCTTGCAAGGCAGGCACCGGAACCACTGAGCTAAATCTCCGCCCCTACCCCATGTTCTTATCTTAATTTTCATACTTTAAAATGTGTTGTGTGTGTGTGTGTGTGTGTCTCCTTGCCAGGGCAAGAGACCATCTCTCAAGTCCATACACAGCATCTTGCAAATTTCCTAACACAAAGCACTGAGTGACATCTTTAATAAATGCCTCCAGGAAGATAAATGGCGAAGGATTTAGGACATGTAAAGTTCATCATCTTATGGAAATACCTAAAAAGAGTTTTATTTTTCAAATCCATGATTTTGAGAACTAGGATATATTCTCTTAATTTTCAGGTTACTTAAATTACATCTGCTGAGAAAGTATCCCAGTGTATATGTATTTGTCTTCACTCCTAAAGGCTTATTTTAAGATCATGCCGCTAAGAATGATAAGTGTGATTAATGTCTGACTTCCTATGGGGACAGGCCAAGCCCAGTGAGAAAAAATAGGATGACTATAAACAGTTCTTGATTGGAAAATTAAAAGTAACCTGTAATAAAATCACCTAATCCCATCAAAACTGGAAAAGAAGTCTTGTGTGTAAGGACAGAAAGGAGCCTGAAGCTATGAAAAGCGATAAGAAGTGTGCAGTGTTCAGGAATATGTGACTTACGGTCTGACTTGCCGAGATGCGGAGCAAATAAGTGCTCTAAACTTGCAAGTTTCAACTTGGCAATTCTCAGAGGGAAATCTGACTAAATATGCTATCACAGCAGAGCAAACGCAGTGTGCCACGTCTGTATATTCTGTTCTCTACGCACAGCAGTCTCCCTGTTCTAGTTTCGGATGGCGAACCTTCCAGCACTTCGCAAGGTGCATCCGCCTGCTGCGGCACATGTGCCGCAGGTTTGCTGCCATGCAGGTGTGGAAATAAAGCTTTCGTAAAGTGCTACCCGCCTGGGGGCCGCAGCCCCACCTTGTAGATAACTCAATACATATTGTTAAATATGATATTCTAGACCCACTTTTTCTTGGAATGGGCAGTTTATTCTGGATAAGACTGAAATGGTTATGATTGCATTGAATAACTAACATACCATTTAATAGAGTACTGTACTGATGATAAAACACCACGAAGAGACCCTTTTTCAGGGACTGATTGATCACTTCAAATCTGTAAATAAACCATAATGGTGTATTTTCCCATACATGAGTCAATCATCCAGGTGAAGCGTCAGTTGTACCAGTTGTTTTAAAGAAATAATGCCAAAATTTTTAGCAAAATAAGACAAACACATGAATAGACATTCAGCTTGCAGCAAGAATGTATATTAACAGACACAACTGTTACAATCTACAGTTCTCATCTTAAAGCCTCAGCAAAACCACGTATCCTAAACAAAGAATGGGAAGACATAACTCTTATCTCTTGCCGTATTTTTGTATTGCCATCAACCATTTGCTCTATTTATTTTGCCCTTTCCATTCGTACTTTCAAGTGATAAATGCTCATGTTTTATATTTTATATTTGCTTTATCAATTTATTTTGTTTTTCATTTTGTATGTAAAACGGAATAAGTCCATAGAATAATGCAGTGCATATCAAATTTTATTTTGCTATTGGGCAGATACTGCATAAGAAGGTTATCTGATCTCTAACTTAATCACAGAGAAATATTGCTAAAGGGAAACTGAACAATGAAAGGCCTGTGCCTCTGTGAAATTTATTTACCCTTAAGCCCGTTATATAGCAATAAGATATAATTTTCTTACTTTCTGCCACAGTTAGATGAGATTTATTATATATGGCTATTGAATTTGATCAAAGTAGAATGCATAAGCAGAGAAGTTTCATATGATGTGATTTAAGTGTACCTGGAGTAGTTACCAATGTCTTGATATTGTGGTGGATATATTATAAATAAAACAAACATGTGTTTCAGAGGAACACACTTTTATACCATTTAAAAGTTAAGCTCGGGAAATGAAAGAGTATGTTATGTGTTAGTGTCAAAGTCTGAAACAGTGGCTAGTTTAAGGATGATGAAATACTGTACCTTGAAACCTAACAAAAAAAATCTTTCTACCACTCCCCATGAATCTGTGGTGTGATCAGCTTCTTTGGTGTTTCATCTGGATCATAAGAAGGGACCTGCCACCTCCTTTCAGGGTGGCTTATTACAGGTCCTCCATTTGTATGTTAGTGATGTGTTTCCTTGTGTCCCTTAAGGATATACTTGAGCTCCATTGGTCAGGAAAAAGAAATCACTCAAAAACGATGGAGCCACTGTCTCTGTCTCTCTCTGTCTGAAATGGGCCAGTTAGTGAGAAAGCAGGGTGTCTTCAGCAAAGAACAACAAGTCTTATTCTTTCCTTATTATTTAAATGGAGTTTAGGGTGACAAAATGCTCCTCTCAATGGAGTTGGACAAACCTACCCCAAACCTTTTCAAATAGATGAATTTTGTTTTCTATTCTTGGATAAGTTTCATGTTTTCCATGCATAGTGGCCCTGCTATCCTGTAATAGTGTCTGCTTGAAATGGGCTGAAAATCTGTGACGTGGCTTCTTTGCCCAACTACATTCTCACAGCCCTGAAGCCTCAGCACCATAATGTACCAAGCAGTGCTCTGTGTTTATCTTCACACTTGAAATATATTAAAAGAATATAATGAAGGATTGCCACCTGCAATATTTTTATTATATTTTTCACATTCACTATAATATTTCCTAAGAGGGAGTTTATGGAAGAGAAAAAAAAAATGTGTTAAAAAACAGTTTGCAATTAAAAGTAATGTGCCAAGTCGGCTTTACCTGGATGAGGTATCTTTACCTGGATGAGGTAACATGGACTATTATTTAATATAAAATTTATATTCTACAAGTGTTTCTCAAAGAACGCTGTTCTGAACCCTGGTGGCCCCTCAAGATTTATAAAATGGGTGGTAGGCATTTTGCCTCACTCAGAGAAAAATAAATAAATCTGCATGGATATGAATGCTATGCACTTTTAATTATAACTCTGCATATACTTGTTATTAACAATTATAAAATGTACAGAGATGAGTAGTTATAAGGAACGATAAGCTAGCATTACTTGATCACGTACAAAACTTCTTAGCACACACGATCTCCTTGGACCTGTGCTTGGTGGTTCCCTGTGTGACACCTCCCTTCGGAAAGGACCCTGGCATCGCTTCGGGGGGAACCTGCGGCAATGCCCATTCCTCACGTTGCTTTATTGTCCGTCTTTGGTTAATCGTGGCCCTTTTGGTGCCGAGTGAACCTACAGCTTGACTTGCACTTTGCCAGTTGTCTGCGGCGGCGCAGGGGACAGCAGTTTATCTGCATAATTAAGGGACCTGAGAAGCCTCCAGAGAACAGAGCAAGAGAAACTGCATGGAAACTTGGTGAACGAAGTAGTGTTTGACAAAGCATGTGCTAGCAAGGCTGAGGAGAAAGCCTCTGGGAGTCTGCGGTACCTGCGGGGAACTCGGGCAGCTGCTCACCCATGGAAAGCTCGTGTTCTCCATCATAAAACAACCAAGAAATAGATTCTGTCAGCAGCCGAGTGAGCGAGGACATGGGTTAGTCCCAGTCTCACCTCCAGATGTGAATGCAGCCAGCTAATACCTGAACTGAGACTTTGTGGAACTCCGAGCCAATGACTGAAAATCACACCTAGATCCCTGATTCATGGAAACCATGAAATATTGTTTTTACACCATTAAAGTGGTTCTGATCTGTTACATAGGAATAGAAAATGAAAATGCCCAGTTTATAATTATGTATTCAAGGGTGAAGAGTAGGTTAAAGAAAAATTAAAAGTAGTAATGTCATAGAACTCCGGATTAAATTGTAATCACAGTGTGCAGGGACATGAACAAGCAGGTATACATCTATTCACATTAGATAATCGGAAAGCTTTTAATGCATAAGTAAAAATAATTGTAGCAAAGACACTTCTCAATGTAATATTCAGAAGCCCCATTTCGTGTGCTCCATTCCAAAGTGTGTTGTCTCTTATGGATCGATTCCAGAAACTGGTACAAAAACCATCCCAGATTGCCAGGTGTTTTCAAATTAAGTACAGCAATCTCTCTAGTAAGCTGATTGAATTATTTTATTTTTCCCAAGACATTACAAGTCAAATATTTTTCCAAATTAAAACAAAATCTTTGGCAGAAACTGCGAAGAAATACCCAGCTATATAAGAATCCTTTACAGTTGAACTTCACGTATAACATTAAAAGATATGAGATAAATGCCTGCCAAAAATGCCTTGGAATCTGCAAAAATGTTTGCAGTTAGAAAATAGATTTAGCAGCTGGCAGAATTTCTCTATAGAATGACAGTCTTGGTCATCCTGCTCTATCAGTGGAACAGAAAAGAACAAACAATAATGTGCTTGTCTTAATAGACCTATCAACTCATATATAAAGGATGAGTTCATCTTCAATTACAGGTGCAAACTGTGAAAAGAATTTATTGTCTTTAACCATTAAACATAATGGCAATGATATGTAAAGATTGCATAGAGTTATTTTATATCATTTTTCCTATCTCTAAGGACCTTAATGTATGTATCAAAACTAGCAAAAATCTGTCAGAACAATGTTATTAATTAAATTGTATACCTTATTTGGATTTTTTTTTCTATTATTGGTCTCTTCATGTCCCGGGATGAAGGCTGGGGTCTCACACTGCTCATCCTGTGTCCTTATTTCCTTTGTGTTTTGAGAAATTTGCCTTTACCTATCCTCTATCTCATTTGACATAGTGAAAAATCACAGTATTTTTTCAGTTTGAGTTTGTATGGCCCCATGAACTTTGATTACAATGATGTTCTGACTTTCTCTAGAAGGGACTGGTTTCCCACTGCTTCCCTGTAACATACACAATTTCAGCACAACCCAAGTGCCCATGTGGTTCGGATAGTTTGTGTCAGGTTTCTCCATTTGAAAGTTAGTATTTTTCTCTGAGTTTTTTGTTTACTTTTTGTTGTTCAGTTCATCTCTTTTAGTATTTTTTTCATCAAGTCAAAATTAAATTATATACTTCATTTTGATCTCATTGAAATTGTGGTAAGATTTGTAATACAGCCAGGTTTGTTTGTCATAATTTAATTTCTACATTTTGATATTCTGTTTGAGTTTTTCATTTAATTTGTTTAAACATTCTTTGTGTTGTATTCCTCTCTTGGTTCTGAAGTTCGTAGAATCATCAGCACAGGACTGATGTGTCATACACAGCTGTTCTGCCATCTAAGCATTCTCATGCTGGACCCTCCCCTTAAACAGTCACGGCACTGGAAACCCATGATGGTCATGAACCAGGCTTTTTTCTTTCACCTTTTGGAATGTTCCATAGAGATGAAATCATAGAATAGGTTTTCTTGTGAGTCTGACTACTTTCAAGTAAAAACAAAAACAAAAACAAAAGTAATACATCTTGTTATTTGAAATAATGTATCCTGTTTTTAGATCTAAATCATATATTTCATGGCTGCTTAAATATTTCCACATTCATCTGTTGAGGGACATCTTGCTATCTGCAGACTTGGTCCATTACCAATCAGGTTGCTACAAATGTCCACATATAGGTTTTTGTGTGAACATAAAATATGGATTTACTGAGCAACTATCTAGCAGTGAAAGCAATGGTTTGTGTGGTAGGTGTATGTTTAATGTTATACAAAGCAGTGAATCTACTTTCCAAGATGCCTTTGTTATTTCCTTCACTATAAATGAAGACATTTGACATTCTGCGTTGTGTTCTGCTCCCTATTTCACTTGGGATTCTTTCTTTCTTGGTTGTTTTCTTCTCCCCTCCAGCTCCTTATCAGCTTCCTCATCACCCTCTTCCTGTTCTTCTCCTCGTTTTTCTTTAAATTATCCTAAAGGAGTCTTTCTTACAATTATGACTCTAATTTATTGTTCTCTAAAGAGCCATTTATGTGTACATTTTGTGAGGGAACATCAACGTTTTTGTCTATTTCTTTTGCTTGATTGATTTGCTTTCTTTTTCATTTGCCTTTTCATTTTACAAAAATATAAAACAAAATATCCTAAGAAAACAGTAACAGTAGTTAATACACTTTGCATAATTATCTTCAAAGTAGAGTACAAGACAAATCAAAAGGAGTCTTACAAATCAGAAACAGATAACACAGAACTTTCTTTGCAATAAACTAAGATAAAGTAACAGTATAGGTGAAACAAATAACCATGTGTATTAAATATTTTTGAAACAATGGAATAATAATCTGGGGAAGTATGTAATCTTACTGCCTCTACTTATCTCTTTTGCTCATCGTGTGTGTGTGTGTGTGTGCGCGCGCGCATGTGTCTCTGTATTCAGAATGTCTACTTTAGCAGTTCTACTTACGATAAGATGTCTGGTAACTAATGACTAACACTTTGGTAACCTCATAATTGCTGAAGTAATTAGTATTACTTTCAGGATTTTAATAAATTTAGTATTAAAATATTTACAGCAGATTTTTTTCTTGAAGTGCCCATGCCTTTTTGGAAGACTATTTCTCACAATTAAGATAAATCATACAAATATTTACTTTCTCATTTTTGAGCTATAGTCTTACTTTTTATACAAATGTGTTCTCACAGTCTTTGACTTACAATTTTACTCTGGTAGGAATTGATTTTGCACAACAAAATTTTAATTTAGTTTAGACTGATTTATATTTTTTCTTTTATTGGTTATGATTTCATTGTCATATAATTAAATCCTGAAATCTGAGACCATAGATATTTGCTCCTGAATTTTCTTCTGTAAGTAGTACACTTTTCCACTTACACGGAGAGTCATGATTTGTTAGCTTCAGAATAAAATTTTAGGCATCATTATGCACCTGAACCTTTAGCTGTTCCAAATATTCATGACAAGTACTGTCCTTTCTAGGTCAACTGGCTTTTACATCATTTTAAAAAGCTATTTGCTTATATGTTTATGAACCTATATTTGGACCCTTCTGTTCTATCTATCTGTATCTACACTTTCACCAAAGCCATAACTATGATTATTTTAACTCTACAATAAACTCCCAAGTAGGTGATGTTCTTGTCAGAACAGATTTGCTTATACTACTCTTCATCGCTTCATACAAAATTCAGGCTAAGATTATAGTTATCTGAAAAACAATGAATTTCTTTTGAGATGGTAGTAAGTATATAGAGAAAAGGGAAAACTGAATGGTAACAGTTTGGAGATATCTCGTCCATGAACATTGGATATATCAGCATTAAATTACCCTTCCTTGTATTCTGTCGGTGTTTTGAAAATTTCAAGTTATAAATCCAGTAACTACTTTGTCAGATGTATCTGATTCCTTTTTTGTCGTTGGTAATTTAAATGAATTACAGAAATTTAACTTGATGTGTTTCTTTCTGGGATATAGAAATCCAAGTGGAGTTTTTATATTGAACTAATATCTTATAGCCTAACTGTTGATTATAGAAACTTCTAAATAAGACATTTTGTGCATTGTCTCTATAGAAAAACATGACATTTCCAAAAAAGGACCATTTCAATTTTTATTTCTAAACTTATGTATTTTTATTCTTGGCTTGTTACATTAGTTATAACTTCAAATTTGATATTGAATAGAGATAAAGAGAGATAATGTGTTTACTTAGTATGCAACTTTTAAGTATACTGTTTGCTATAGGATTTGTAGATAATCTCTAGTAGATGAAAGAAGTTCACTTTAGTTCTTTTATTAGTAAAAACCTTATATTTTATGCCATGCATAGATGTGAATTTTGAAAATCTTTTTTCCAGTTTATAATGAGATGGTTGTTATTTTTGTTGTTGTTATTGTTGAATTTAGTTTGCTAATATGGTGAGTTACATAATGTATCATTTTCCTAGTGCTGCCACAGAAAGTTGCACAGATTGTTAAGATACAACAGAAATATATTTTCTCACAATTCTGGTGGCTGGAAAACCAAAACAAGATGTTAACAAGCTTGATTTCTCCTGAGATGTCTCCCTAGGGCTTAAAAAAAAGAAAAGATAAACTCCTCTTTCTCTGACCCCATGTGGCCTTTTGCTCTGAGTTTGTGGAATCCCAGTGTCTACATTTGTGATCTCATTTAATATTATTTGTCATTTGGAGTTCTTGGCTCTAAAAGTAGTCAGATTGGTTCTTCCACATGGAAATCCACTCCCCTTCAGCTCTCAGGTCAGCCTGTAGTGTATGGTTTTATCTTTACTTGGGGCCCAGCCTTGTTTTCATGGGCTGAGCCCCACTCAATTACGCTTTCCTATCCCTTTTCTTAATATGATGCTAAATTTGATTTGCTTATATTTTGTGAACGAATTTTGTATATTATTTACAAGGGTTATTTGCTGTAGTTTGCAGGCCCTGTCTGCCCTTGGTACTAGGATAAATCTGACATTGTAAAAGACACCAGTAGTATCTTCTCTACCTTCTTCTGGAAAACAACTATTTGGAATTATTATTATTTAAATATTGAATACAACTAACCTGTGAAAGGAAATAGTTCCTGATTCTCAAATTATACATTTTTCAGAAAGTATTTATTCTTTTTCTCCTTGAGTGATGTTGTAATTTCTGTCTTTCATATAGATTATTAATTTTATGAGCACAGAATTTTATCTAGTATCCTTTACTGTACTTTCAATGTTTTCAAGATTGGAAGTGAAATTTCCTCTTTCTTAATTGGAAATTTGCTTCTTCCTCCTTATAACTTTGTTAATTTTTTCAAAAGTAATTTCTTGGTTTTATTGAATTTATAAGATTTTTATATTTACTTAAGTATTTTCTTATGACAGTTATTTTGGTCTGGTTGTGTGGCTTTGTTTGTTTCTTTTCATTGTATTTTACTTTTGTACTTCAATTGAGTAATTTTTATTAATTGTATTTAGTTCTTGTCTGTGTCAAATTTTAAGACTGTTTTTATTAGTTTCAAATTGCCAACACTCTGTTTGTTGTTCATAGCTTCATGCTCTGCTGAAATCACCTATCAGCTCTACAGTTTAGCGCTTTTGTCCATCATACTTTTACCATCTTTATTATAGTTATACCATTGCCTAAAGCACCATGATCCATTTATATCATATCTGAGTCTGGTCCAATTACTGATTTGACTATGTGTTGTGTCTCTGAGTTTTAAATTCTATAGGTGTTTCTGGAAGCAATATATGTGATAGTAGATTGTAAAGAAAAATTTATATGGGAGATGACTACATCTTTTCTTTTACAAGATATTTCTATGGAAGATTATTTTTGTCTGAGGAAGTTGGGTTGGGCTTGATATTTGCTGTTACTATGACAATCCTGTGTACACTGGCATCTTCAAAAGTTTCAGTGTTAGTCACATGGTGTTGATTAGTCCCTTGTGCTGCTCCTAAGAAAGCATACTTTCCTCTACCTCTGTATTTTCTAGACAGTTTTATCCAATAACCTTTCTTGCAGTGATTATCTTAAGGCTGTGCCATGGGATTCTTCAACAAAACCATAGTTAACAGAAGGCACTGGAAACCTAGTTATCATGTCTGTGCTCTTTGGGACTGCACCACTCTTGTCTGGGTTGCAGTGTTGGTCTGTGGCCTAAACCTCACTCAAAATAGAGTTTTTGTTGCCCCCATCCCATACCATTTCCATCTTTAAATATGTGAAGCAATCTCCGTGTGATGGGTTAACTGATAGGCAACTTGGGATGCCCAGCTGAACTCAATCAATGTGATCTGGGTGTGGAAGACCTACCTGATTATTGCCAAAGGCATAAAAAGAAAACTGGAGGTGAAGATGGTAGACTGTTAATTTTCCTAGAAAAGCTTGCTAAGGCTGGTTCTCCAGATGTGAACTTGGCTGTTCTCATTGGAGGAGGAGCTCCGGGCCTTGCTGTCACTGCAAAGGCTGCTCTTCTCATCAGAGGAGCTCGGATCTTTGGCATGAGCATCCTTCTCCCTGGTAGCACACACCCTGCATCTCACTGATGCAGTTTCCTGGCTTCACACTGGCCTTTGGGCTTTCTGTGTCTAGGTGCTCAATAGTGACAAACATGAGACATTGCTGTGGGCTCTAGGCTGCTGGCTGGACTTGAGTGTGACATGACTGTGGCTGAATTCTTTGGGCCTCTAGTGTGTAGTTAATCCCTTGCATTCCTCTGTGTTTGACTTCTTGAGTAATTGTTATAAAATATTCCTCTAATCCATGCATCCTCTATCAAGTGTATTTCCTGTGCAGAACCCTGGATACAACATTCAGTATCCTCCATTTTCTGCCCAGGAACCTAGGAGATCTGAAGAATTTGAATGAAAAGCTGAATGAGGGCTTGGATTCCCTGTCATCTACTAGCAGGGCCTGCTTGTGCTCACGCTAGCACTCTCACACTGCAACATGACAGGATCTGCTAGAGCTTCCTTAGTAATGCCTGTGGTTTTCTGTTGCCTCTACTCCTGAGAAGTGGATTTATCAGTTGTTTTAGTCCCGTTTCTTTTAGGTGTCTGTCTCTCTCCAGATTTTAGCTTTTTCACTTTCTCTGCAACCTCAATTCTACTAGGAATAAGAAAGACGTTCAGTGATACCACTTTTTTGTTGTAAATGTGCAAGTCCTGATTTTTTCATCTCTCTGCATTTCAAAGCTTAAAAAGTGAAGCTCAGTGACATTTTTGCAATTTAATATTGAGAGTTATCTTACCAAAAAAGAGATTTTTGTCTGTTGGTAATTGTTTTGTGAGTACAATATAAAAATATATAGTCATCAATACACATGAAATAGTATTAAATACAGAAACAATAATGACAACAGGTCTATAAATCGGTTTATTCAGAAGGCAGTTGACTGTTACCTTAGCACCTGATCATAATTAAAACTTAATATAATTACAGGTTGTCAAACAAAAGTGTGGCCACTGTGTATTTTGCAAGAAAAAGAAATTGGAAAGAAGTTAACAACAGATCTAAAATAACAGTTTCTCAGAGTACTTAAATTGAATCTTAAGAAAATAATACTTTCTGATCATTTATGGAGCCAGGACTAAAACTGTAAATAGATTTGATGATATTAAAACTCCAAACAAAATACTCATTTGCCATGTCAAGCGATCCATTCATCATTGCACCATGGTGACACATTCAGTATTCGAAGGAAAGTGGATTTAAACAAAGTGAGCTTATCTCTTAAGTCAAAATAGCACTTTATGGGATGTGGCAAGTATCTGTGTTCCTGATATCAGTGACGATGAAGTAGAATCGACAAGATCTTAACTTTCTAAAACTGCTACCTTTCTTATCTTTGGAAGAAACAATTCAACATTATTAAAACAAGTTCTGTAAAAATTTGAAAAAAATACTTACAGAACTCAAAAGATTATAGCAGGCCCGGAGATTTAGCTTAGTGGTTCCAGTGCCTGCCTCGCAAGCGCAAGGCCCTGAGTTCAATCCCGGTAACCATATACTATGCTGGGCGTGGTGACTCACACCCACCAGCAATCAATACCACATACCACAATGCTGGGCATGGTGGCTCACGCCTGTAATCCCAGCACTCGGGAGGCAGGAGGATTGCTGAAGTCAAGGCTTGCCTGGGCTCCATAGTGACCTCCGGGCCAGCCTGAACTACAAAGCGAGACCCTGTCTCAAAAAAACAAAAACAAAACAAAAGACTATAAAAAAGTTGACTTGAAAGTGCGATTGTAAGTTTATTCAACGGTATGAAATAGTGAGCAGGTTTTATTCATGACTCCCCCTAGTGACAATTACACTGTCCAGAAAGGCATCATCTATCCTCTCCTGACCTCTGTACCATTCTGATCCTTTCCTGATAGCTATTTTGCCTCTCTAATTCATTAGCTACAGTTCTCAGCACTATTTCTCTATGGAAAATGTCCTTGTGTCACTCATCGTCGAGGGCTTTGTGTTGTTGTTGCTGTGGAGAATGTCTGGAGGCTGCGCCTGGCTGGAGAGACCCTACGTCTCTAATTCTCAACATTTGGCCTCCGTAGCTGCATGTCCTTCTGTCTCTGAGCTTTCTGTCCCTCTCCCAGCCACGCTTCTTTCACACATGAATTTCCTTCCTTAGAAAAGTCACACGCATTTGGCCTTATTTTTTCTCTCAACTGTTAATCCCTGCTCATGCTCATCTAACACTCCACTAAACATACCTTATCAGGGTGTCCTTGTGTAAATCTCCAATCTCTGATATACTGCTCTCAAACAGCTTCCATCTTGTAAACTTCTCCATCATACTCACACTTAATATGTCACACTTAATATATCTCAAATTCTTAAGACCTCCTAGGTTCCTGGGCAGAATATATGTTGGATCACAATATTTGCTATTCACTTTAGATTATAAATCCTACACAGATGTTCAACTTGAATACTCTGTTTTCTCTTTATAGTCTCAATGATTGGAAGACAGTGGAAAATCATTAAAAGGTCTCAACAGTTCTAATATTCAAAACTGATTGGAACTCTAGACAGACTGTCAAAAAGATGATCAGTCAAAAAAAGTGGGATTCAAGGTATAGAATTTCAAGAAAGAATTAAATTTCAAAGGACTGCTGAGTGTCACTGGATATGGGTCAGCAGTTCGGTGAATCCAAAGAAGTAAAGATGGGAGTGGAGATGGGTTACCAACAAGATAAGACTGAGTGAAAATATTAGTGTCTAGTGTCCATGGAGTGAAGTCATCTTTTGGCTTATTATAATAAGTTGGATCACGAGTGTTGGCTCTCCTGTTCATGTCTTTGTTAGGATTCATTTTAGAACTCTGCTGCCTTGAGTGGAAATGTAGGAATCAGTACTATCAACTTCGAAGAACAGTGCACATGAAGGTCCCGGTGCTTGCGGTCTTTACGGATGACCCTCAAAATTCAGCATAGCACATGTGGAGAGGACTCCCAGAACCGTAGATCTCTGGGCTCCCCCTTTCAGAATATCTGAGCCAGTACATGTGTGATGAGGCTAAGAATCGGAATCTGAAGCAGTTTTCTAGGGCAGGTGCTGCTCAGAAGACCACATTTTGGTCCATAGAGCTTTTGCGTGTCTGTGGCCATTTTCGGTGCAGTTACAAACATTCTACAATCTTCCTCCATCTCACTGCCTCCTCATTGCTCTCTAAGAAGCAGACGAACTAATCGAGTAAGGTTTTTCACGGATAGGCAGTTTTCATGTGCAGTTGAGGTCGCCTGGTGAATGCTTTCAGAGGGGCGGTTCCTGTCTGCACAGAGCACACTGAACATTGTGACACAGCTGCCGCTGTGCTCAAACCTTCCCTTCCTGTGTGTGACTGACTTTTCACAACTAGCCTGAAATACAAATTTCATCATGCCAATGTGTAAAAGTGAAATTTAGAAAATTCTTATTTGAAAAGATAAACCACATGCAATTTCCCAACTTCTCCCGCTAAATGTAGATAACATACATACCTAAAAATATAGATGAAATATATATATACATATATATATGTATATATATATATAAAGTTGTATGTCACAAATGAAATATGAAAAGACAAAAAAAGAGAAAATTAGCCAGGGAATATCAGAACAAAAGAAATAATGTGATAGTGAATTCCAGAATGGTTGATTTTTCTTATATATCCAGATTTAGTGTGGGAGAGACAAGCAAATTGGAAATGACAGCAAGTCTAGACAGGAAAAAAATAGACACCAGGAAGGTTTGCTTCTGTTAACCACAGGGCTGTCAAAAGACAAAAATATGTAATTGTTATATTAACTTTCATGACAAAATGTTTGTCAAATGATTGTCAAGTTAGGTATAGAAAGAATATTCCTCAAAATGATAAAAGTTATATATGATAAATTCAGAACTACCATCAGATTCATACTGAAAACCTAAAACCTTAACTCTAAGAACAGATACAAAGGAAGAATGCCACCCTCACTACACTACATAAAGAAAAAAGGCATCTCACTCAGTACGGAAGGGGGAATTTGTCTGTGCAGATGACATGATCTCATTATAGAAAGCCCTAAAGACTACAGACATCCAGACACACACTCACACTCACACACACACACACACATACACACAATGAACATGTTCAGTAAAGTTTCTCATACAGAATAAAAATATTTGCATTTCTATATACTAACAGAACTATTTGAAAACCAAATTAAGAAAACTATCTCATTTAAAAGACACCAAAAGAACAAAGCAGTAATCAATATGCAAATAAGCAGAAGACATGTATACTGAAAATACAGAACATGGGTAAAACAAATTCAAGTACATGTAAATAATTTAAAAACATCACAGATTCATAGACTGAAACCAGTAATATTGTTGAAATTTTCACATTACTCGAGATAATTAGGTTCAGTAAAATCTCTACCTTGTGATTGTGAACTGTATATAAAATGTACCAATAAAGAATACAATTTAAAAAAAAATCTCTACCAAAGTCCTAATGACATTTTTCACAGAATAAAAAGCAATTCAAAAACTTAGCTAGAACTGTGAGAGACTCCACATAGCCAAAGTGATCATTAGAAAGGATAGAAATGAAGGCAATGCACTTTCTGATTTCAAAACCTCTGAGAATTCCTTTTAAAATTAAATATTTCAGTGCATTATTATTATTATTCACAACAAACAAATAGTATAATGCAACAACATTCAGTCTAAAAAAGGACTACACATTTTTGTACATTTCATATCCTCAAAATATTGATGTTTCTTTTGCTGGGAACATGGAAAATTTACAATTAAAACAATTAAAGTATTGTGTTCTAAAGCATAAAAGAATCAGAACTGGGTACATGAAAGAATCTTGAGTAAGAAATCAAAACTAATCCATTAAGAATCTAATATATAATAAGTTTTTAATAAATTGAAGTTATTGGTACATGTTTAGCATACATTATGATCACATTCATCACTGAGAATTTGTACCTGTACTTGATATATTTTGATTCGTACTTTCCCATTTCCCTACCCTCCCTTTAACCATCCCAACTCTAATATATGTAAGCTTGCTTCTATTTTTTCCCTTTTTACCATCAAATTTTTCTTTCCATTCTTTGCTTTCTCCTGAGATCTCACTTTATTAAAAAGGTTCTGAATAGCAAGAGAAACTACGAACAGAGTGAAAAGACAGTCCATAAAGTGGGAAAAATTTTACCAGCTGTTCTTCAAAAAAAAAAAAAGTCTACTATCTAGAATTTATAAAGAATTTTTAAAAGTCAGACCCCCGAATATAAAGACCTAATTCAAAAGTAGGCATCTGAAATGAACAAACATTTTCAGGTGGAGAAGTAAAAGCAGCAAAAATACATATGAAGAAATTTCCAGCACTGCTGGTCATTTGAGAGATGGAGAAGAAAACTACACTGAGATTCCACCTCATGCCGCAAAGAATGGCTGCCATCACAAAATCAACCAAAAACAAATGCTGGCGAGGCGGTGGGGAGAAAGGAACCTTTCTCCACTGTTGGTGGGAATGAGGACTGGTGCAACCACTGTGGAGATCAGTGTGGAAATTCTTAACAAAAACCTAGGATTAGAGGTCCCATTTGTCCCTGCTATTTCCCTGCTGGGTATATTTAAAAAGAATTGAAAGCATCATACCACAGTGACATATGTGCATCCATATTTATAGCAGGACAATTTGTAATAGCTGAATCTTGGAAACAGACCAGATGCCCATCAATCAGAGACCAAATAAAGAAGATGCAGTTTTTTAATGAAATGGAGTATTACTCAACCGTAAAGAATGATTTTAGAGAAACTTAGAACTAAATGGATGCACCTTGAGACTGTACTCTTAAGTGAAATAAATAGAACACAGAAGTTTAAATCTGGTAATATATGCTTAAGATCACACATGTATGATTCATCTGGAATATTTTATACTATCATAGTAAAAATAAGAATTTGTCTATAGTAATAAGTAGAATAGAAGGAAGAAGGCTGAATGGGAGGAGTTATTTGTAACACAAATAAGTGGCAATGAATGGAAAAAATTGTGAGTACACATTTTCCCATAAGAGAAAGTTGAAATGGACTGTAAAATATAGAAACACGTTCCACCAAATGTAATCAGTGAAACTAAAAGTAAACATTAAAATATATTTTATGCATACCAGATTTTCAAACATTAAAATATGATAAAGGACTAATATGTTAGAATGTTATTTTCATGAAGTCAAAAGCAGAGCACAGTAAAGACTTTATTGTTAAGTGTCCTATAAGAACTACCAATTTCAAATGATTCAACTAAATGTGGAAGAGCTGACATGTGTGAAGTAAATGAATGTTTATTTTCCATGACCTGAAAGTCTTTCCTGTGAGAATGAGAAAGAGATATTTGGGACATTCAGGGGCAGTACCTGGGCAGTTCTGAAGATCCTAATTTTTTTTTTTATGAAGTTTTTTTTTTTTTTTTCAGTATCAGGGATCGAACTCGGGGCCTTGTGAGTCCAAGGTAGGTACCTTGGTGAGGTACCACTTGAGCTAAATCCCCAGCCCTACTATGAGTTTTGAACAAAGGGTCCCAAAAGGTTTCATTTTGAATGGGACTCCACCATTGTGTGCCAGTCCTGGGTTCATGCATCATGGTAAAACATTGTCAAAGGTATTGCAAACATTCTATTTTCCCCCATGGATGTTACATTTTCAAATGTTTCTCTGTTGTTCTCATAGATGTTAAAGTCCTATTGAATTTATTGTTTATTTTCACAAAGATGGTCAGTAGTGCACTACACACTATGTTACAGTGAGGCCTCTCGTACACAGCACACAAATTTGTTTATTTCTCTAATAGTAAGAAACTGTTATTTTGAATCAAGGTCCAACAGGAACAATAAATGATATTTCCCTCCCCAAGATTTACTTTACCTTTTACCTATCCCTTGACCATTTGTTTAAGGAATTACTAGGTAGAAATCACTGTGCATAATTACTATGCAGAAAGGCATTCTAACACCTATTTGTTCATTGTTTTCCTCACTCAATCCCAAGTGAAATATAAGCTTAATAAAATCATAAACTAAATATACATGGTTGGTTTCTGAATCTACAGAACACAGGATAGTCACAGTCATGTACTACAAACAAAATAAATATTGCTGAAATGAGAAAACAGGAAACAAGAGAGATGTATGGGCCATAAGACAAAGTAATTTTAAAAGCAACCATTATTTGGACTATTACAGAAGGAAGCTTAGTAGAAACAGTACAAAGTAGGGGACAGCAGGATTGGGAGTGGGATTTATTAGAAATGTGCACAAAGGAGCATTTTGTTTGCCAGCACATAATTCAGGGAAGGAGTGAGTTTGAGAGGTAAGAGAAACAGCACATCCACAGGAAGAAAGTCTGCTGTAAATAGAGGCAGGATTGATTATGATGGAACCAAGTCTTGGCCTTAGATATGCTCAAGTTATTTTTCTGCTGAAAAATAGCTCAGACAGAGGTAGCCATCTCCCCAGACTTCCTTCATTTTGTGAATAAATTAATGAAAGGCAGTTGTATCCAAAAGGATACTATTTCATTCTTGTATTAGATCCTTCTGTTATGCCCTGTTTTCCTATCCCACTCAGACACCTAGCTCTTTACCAAATGCATCATGCACTCTTGCCCTGATACTTCTGCCAGTAGACCTGTGCCTCTCCACTTTAACTGCCATCACCTGGCATCAGTCCAGGGATTTGACCTTTCTCTCAAATCCAGGTGCTGAAGGTTATTGAAGGAAATATGTCCTTGCATGTGATTTCCAGGACTAGTTGGATTTGGTACTCTTTCTGATGACATTATTTGATTTGCCTTGCTTTTATATTGTTAGATTTTCATGAAGATCATCTTTGTTCTATTTAACTTAAAATTCTCTGTCTTTTGTCTCCCTAAAAAATATTGGCCTTTATTTTACATAATCAAGGATTTTAGTGAAATCACATTGATTCCTTTTGTAATATCAACTCATACATTTTTATTTTTGCTTTTTTTCCTCTTGCTTTGGCAGCAAAGATACTAATTTGTCCAACTACGCTTTGGATTTTAGTAATAGTTTGATGATGTTCTGATACTTTTAATCAAATTAAGGGAAGTAAATTGTTTAATGATTGGCATCTTGAGACTGTTTACTGAACAATTATGAACATCATTCAAGATTCAGATTCTTATCTATGAATATTGTTTAAACACTGTCTATAGATGTTTACATGACTTCAAAGAATATTATATCTCATTATCATTCCATTAATCTATTTGCAATCTTAAATCTAACAAATAAAGGCTAAAAGTTTGATGGGGTCAATGGTTTTTTGTGCTGGAGTTTGAATCCAAGGTCTTTTCACTGATCTCTTCTAGTCTGAATTATTTTGTATGTATTTTCTGATCTTCATATGTTCTGTCATAAATTTCTACATGAACTAAAGTTTTTATTTGACAATCTATTGTTGCCTTTCACTTTTGTTTCCTCCATCAAAAAAATAACAAACACAATGAGTAAATCTCCAAAGCCCCTCCCTCAAATGTAAATCCAAACAAAAGAATAGATAAATTTGATCCTGGCCAGTAGCCTTCTTAGGAGTGAACATTCCTAATGTTTTGGGTCAAGTAAATCATAAATGAATTCAATGGCCCATCATGGAGTCACATGTACACATTCATGAATTCCATCCCAGGAAATATATGTCAGTTATTTTAAAAATATGTACATAATGCTAAAGAGTATCTTATTCAAATACCTATGGATCTCGGTGGCTTGGTTGCCATGGATACACATCTTGTGTTTGTTTGAGAACTATGAAATGTGTGTATTTGAGTCTCTGCTTACCATATCTTCAGTGATGTTACAGGTACTTTACAGTAGTAAATAAAATTAAGCCACTATGCAGTTTGTGCTGAAAGAATAAACACATTTAGCTGCATGCATTCTAACAAATCAGTTCTTACTGATACTTCAAATATATGTAAGTACTATATTACTCAAGGAGGAATGTGTTTTCCCAGAGTTCGCCTTTGCTTGTAATATTACATTACATAAAGAACAGGAAACCATCAAATCTTAGAAAAATAAAAGAATATAGAATGCCACACCTATTTAAAAATTATTTATTTCCCTCAGGAGAGGTTCGTACTGTAAATTCCAGCAGTCTGGGTATTTACCCTCCAGATATCAAAGCCCCATCTCTCACGCTCATTCTCCTTTTCTTTTCTTATGTGTCATAACATCATCTTTATGTGTTAGTAGGTGCCATGAAAAATATATATTACAATCTGCAAGTGCTAAAAGAGGAAAGCTTAGAGCCAAAGCTATATTTTTCCCATCTAAAAGTCACTGACACAAAAGAAAAAGATGAACAAACAGCCGGTAAAGTACGCATTAGACGGGAGCTTCTGGAAGTTATGTGTTACTTTTTTCAAAAGCTCAAACTACAAAAAATATTTAATGTCACCCCTATGGAGAGGTCAGCGCTGGTTTAGCTGTCACCGAGCTATGATTTAAGCAGATATATGTACAAAGAGAAAGTTCAGGCTAGAGCAGTTCCATACTGATGTACAGAGCTTTTAAACAGAAGAAAGTATTTCTTCTCAGCCTTTTGTTAAGAGATGAATATACACGATAAGGACATGTTTGTTACAGGTTTGCTTTTATCTTAAAAGAATTGTGTTTCCTTTCTAATGTAAATAAAATTAGCTATGTACATTTCAAATTGTTAAAAGAGTTCACTGCCATTTTGATAATTATAGATGAAGTTTTATGTTTTTGAGGAAGCTTGTGGATTATAAGACAATATGTCCATTGTATTATTAATGAAGATGATTAGGGAAATACTTTTGATTTTCATAAATGTGGTCTTTTTCAGTCAATAGCCACCTGGCTAGAGAAATTAGAAGGCCACTTAGACATACTGTCCTCATTATATGTCCAGCAGATACATGTTTTCTGGATATATTTGGGAGAGAGTAAGACAAATATCTTATATCTTTTCAGAACACTTAAAATTATGTAGGGCATGGACAGGGAGGGTAAGTCTTTCACTCCTTATTCTATATAAAACAGAAATGCATTAGGGCTCTATGAAATCCATAGCACCTAAAAAGCTTCTTCTAATAAAATCAAATAGAATGAAATTGCTTTAGTTATTTCCCACTTCTTTCCAAGGTTTTGTTTTTCTTGATAGCAGGATGTGGAGTTCTTTGTTTAACTTGAATGTTAGACCTTTACCACAAGTATGGATTACAAATATTTTCTCCCAATTTATGGATTGCCTTTTCACTTTGTTGGCTTTTTTGGTCTTGTTGTTGTTGTTGGCTTTTTTAACACACAGACACTTTTTAGTTTGACACAGTTCCATCTACTTTTGCTTAATGTATTTTTTAGAATCATATCCAAGATATCTTGGTCCAGTTAATGTTTTAATGCTTTCCTGCTAGTTTTGTTCTAGTAAATTTGTATCTTCAGGTCTCATCATATGATCCAGCAGCTCCACTTCTGTGTAAATAGCAAAGAAAGTTGAAGTGAGTATATCATGAAGATATCTGCCCTCCGATGTTTATTTCAACATTATTGAAAATAGCCCAGATGGGAGAGAAACCTAAATTCTCATGGTGGATAGATGAAGCATATGTGGTAGATATATACTGGAATACTGTGCAGGTTTTAAAAAGAAAAATATCCAAAATGGAGGAAAGAAGCTAAGTGAAATGAGCTAAGTGAGGAAGTGTATCATATCACTTATAGGAGGAATCTAAAAATTCAAACATGAAAACAAGGAGGAAATGGGGGGGGTTAGCAGACACTACTGGGAACAGAAAGACCTGAAGGAAAGGATGATATTAATCATAAATTAATTTTTTCAATTAGACCACAGAAACAATGATAGTGATTTATTGAAATACATGAGAAGCACTGTTGCTAATAATGTACTATGCATTTAAAAATGCTGTTCCTTTATTTTTTATTTTATGGAAAAATAAAACAAAGCTTTATAACAGAATAAGAGAATATCAGTAAATAAACTTGCTGTGTTACTATCTTAAAAGTAGTTATTCAGGAACAAGATACACACCAATAAATATCCTGCACAAAAATGGAAACATAATAATGCAAAATTTTCTTTGTAAAGATGCAAAAATATTTGTGATTTCATAACACACAGGGAAAGATGAGTTGGCATTATTATAGAAACATTAAGTAGTTTGATTATCTTTATGAAAGATCAAAATATCATATTACATTCCACAAATATGAAAAGAATGATTTTTCAATGAAAATAAAACTTTAAAAATGTCACTTAGCAGTGCTTTTGTGCAGGTGATACAAGTGGTTGGAACTTACCGCTTTAAATTCCTCTGAATCTTAATGGGATTTGGAGTTTAATAAAAATTTAGTCTACCAAAACTTACAAATATTTGGATAAATGACATTTTTATTTGAAAGTCAACATTTTCTGCCTTTCTGTATAAAAGTAATTATGGATATGTCAATAAGTAATTATGCTGAAGGATGAGATATTATCTATGAACAGGTAAATGTTTTCCTATAATTTTTGAAAGAACCTGCAGAGAAAAGAATGGCTATTGTGAAACATCCATTTTTAAACAAAATATCTAAAAGCTCAATAATAGCATTTTATTATTCCACTACTGAGAGCATGTGTTTATTCTAGAAAAACAAAATGAAACAACATAGCTCTTTGGCAAAAGGCCACTTTCCAGGCCAGAATACTACATCTGGTGTGCAATAAATCAGGAAACTTGTCATAAAGATGTTTTCATCTATAACACCATAGTCATGATACGTACTGAGATTGCGAGATAGTTTTATACATTACTCAGAAATTCAATACATCTATCAAAACATTTAGTGAAAGTTTGTCAATACTTCTTAAAATTTGATTGATAGGTTATAGCATAAGAATTGAATGCAGTAGATAACTGCCCTATACTTGAGGATTAAAAATAACAAAAGTACTCAATGTACTACTGAGTTACATTTGATTTACTAAATATTCTCATAAAAGGGCACTGTAATAAATCTGCCTAAATCATGGGTGATATTAATTGGAAAGACTTCCATTTTGGTGTCATTTTCAGGTAATTTGATGCTTTGGGTGACACTGAGGAATTTGCTTCCTGCTTTGACCATCTGGCTCAAACATGCAGTGACTCAGACGCAATCCTGACCAATAGGGGTTAAGCAGCAATCCCCTACCTTCTTGTTTCCAAGTACCAGTATCATGGACGGCAGTTTTTCAATGGATGTGGGAGTGGGAAGCCTCTATCTCTAGCACACATAGTTCGTAGCAGGGCTGTCCTCCTTTGAAAATGGAACTCACCTTGTACTTTGGAAAATCTTGCTATGGGCCCAAAAGGAGATATTCATGTGAAATTCAGAGCTCAATTCGTACTAAACATTTAACAAATGTTAGCACTTAGTTTATCATTCAACCTTGGGTCATAAAGCATTCTTTGTTGACATATTATGAGAATGAAAAGGTATCTTGTGTAGTAACTCTAGCACATAATAAATCCTCATTAAATAGTAGCGAACATTATTACTAGTAAAGCTAAGCATTCCTTACACAACTTAGACACAAATGCATTAAAACAAGAACTTCTCAGTGGTTTTGTTTTAAAATGAATGCTATGATTAACATTTGATGATATCTTAAATATAATCTTTATTTTAGACCTCGTGTCTAAAACCTTTTTAAAAAAGAATAAAACCTAAACAATATGTAAACATTTAAAAGTGATAGGTGTTATCTCCTTTCTTCAATGGGTGAATGCATTGTCTTTCCCTAGTGGGAGAGTGATACAAGTTTCATAAGTAATTTTATTGTCATTATGACCAATGACAATTAGGTTTTCCTGTTAACTCTAGGCGGTGTCAAGACTGTAAGTAACATAATCTGATTGTGGCATTTTGTGTTTCAGCAATTTGAGCTTTCTTTAATTTATTGCAAAACTTGAAGCAAAAACTACACAACTGGCATGCTTGGTGACATTCCAGATTTTATGATGCAGTCATTCTGACCTTTGAAGAATATAAAAAATTCAGAGATAACATGATCTTTACCTTCTCAGCATGGCGCATTGATATATTCACTCATTTCAACTTATAGTCACTGATAATGAGGTATGTTTGATCTTTTATGCTATTTTAAATGTGGTTCATAATTAGAAGACTAACTGGTAATTGTTTTAGTCAGCACAGCCCGCTAGAACATCATATCAGAGTCTGTATAGTTTAAGGAGAAGACATTTATCTCAACCAGTTCAGGAAGTGGGAAGTCGGAATCCACGGTGCTGGCCAGTTTGTTTTGGAGGGTTTTTCTTTGGTAGCATGAGATCTCCTCCTGCTGTATGCTCACTTGATCTTGCCTCCGTGCATGTTGCTGCGGAAGAAAGGAGAAATACAGATAGAGGAGAGAGACAGACACACACACACACACACACAGGACACAGACAGACAGGCAGGCAGGCAGGGAGGCAGGCAGACATTTTTCATTTCACTGAGGCACAGTCCGTGACACTCGCACCTCTAAGGAGGAAAGGTTTATTCCGACTCAGTTTCGGGATGTTCAGTCCGTAGTCCGCGGGGTGTAAGGCGGAGCAGCGTGGCAGGGGCAGCAGCCCGCGGGAAGCAGAGAGGTGAAGGAGGGGGAGAGCTCGACCTTCCAGGCCGCGGCCCCACTGACTGACCTCCTTAGACCAGCTTCCTTCCCTAAAGCACAGTTAGCAGTAAACTCAGCACTGGACAGGTCTGCTCGTGAGCATCCCGCGTCCACGGTCCGCTCAACCTCCAAAAGCCTCACTAGGACTGCGTGGGGCAGCTGGGTATAAACATAACGGAGAGAGAGGGAGAGGGCAGAGGTTACCTATCTTATGCATCTTACATTTTCCTACAAGGTCAACATCCTGCCAGATCTCCACAACCTCATTTAAATCGAGTGACCTCTTAAATCCTTGTCTTTAAATACAGCCACACTAGAGATCGGTGGCTGACATGAGAATTTTCATGAGAAACTACACAGTATATCTGTAATCACGTGAAATATGCTACATTTATTGTACTTGCCCAATAACTGGATTCACATATGTAAGTCCTTATTAAGTGTATCATATTGTCATTAAGTGTAACATATTGTCATTCATATTCAGTTATGGAATAATCATTTCTAAGTGTTTATGTGTAATACAGTATACCATATGAAAAACACACCCCTTTCTGATTTCACCAGTGTTTACTTTAAAATCTTGAAAGCAGTCTCTTACAAATGGAAAATTCAAAATTAGACATTAAAGCAAGCTTATATGTTTGCCTTTACTAGCATGTTATACACATGGAATTGTAGAATATGTAGCTTTGCACATAGGATTTCTTTCATTTAGCAAAATGATAACACTGCCGTTTATCTGTTGAATATAATAATTATAGTGGAGTGATTTGCACTTCTATAGTTATATCACAATTTGTTCATTTTATCATTTTATGAATGTGTGATATCAATTGCTTCTAACTGATATCACTGTATCATATGTTTAAATGTATAACGTTTGGAGGAAAATTATAAATTTTATGGTCATATTCTTGTGTAGACATCCACTTTTTTGTTTTTTCCTTTCTCTTAGGTGAACACTAGGTATGATAATTGCTTAGTCTTATGCTAACATACTTTAAATTCCTAAGCCATAAAATTTTCATTAGGTTGATGATTTGCAATAAAGATCCTTCTAAGTTTCTTGTTAAACCTGTTCAAAAGTTTGGAAATAACATTTAGAGAAAAATATTCTATATTTTCATAAAGAGTCTTTCTTTCCTATAGTATTGAGCTAAGAGATGCTTTCTCATTTTTACATTGAAATACTGTTACATGTGTTTGCATATTGAGATTGATTAAAATTTGTAGACATTTCATGAACAATTATTGATTTACAGAATTATCTATGTTAATACAGAAATCTGCATTATTGGGGAACTTTTGACACAACTAAAACAACCATAGAAGTTAATCAGAACTGTGTTGGAGAGACATGGAACAGGATAGTATTATTTGTTGCCCTTTAGAGTAATCTCTAAACTTTAGTGGTCGGAAAAAAAAAAAAAAACTACATGACAGAACAAAACAAAACAAACTTTATTTTCACTTTGGAATCATCCTTTATTTTTTCTCAGAGAATTGAACTACAGCCTTGAATGGACCCTTGTGAATCACTTCCTGTAAGAGCCCACGTGAAATAAAATTTTGTAATGTACTAACCCCTGTTTATAAGACTTTCTCAGTTTAGAAACGACTGAGATGTAATGAAATCAGGTTGTCCTCTCAAGATAACCTCTGCTTCATCTCATGGATTTTATCGTTTTTTTCTCTGAATACTTTGTGACACCTGTAATTTTTCCCACCAAGGATGCTAAGCATTTTCCATTGCTGGTTATTTCACAAGTCTGATAACCGGCTGAGATGTTAGTTCTCTGGACTACACAAATGAGGACTCCTCTTTATCATTTCCTTGGAGGCATCATTTGCTCTTAGAAGGTGACAGTGACTGCTGTGGTGAAGCTGGTCATGAAGTTCCAGGGACGGCAGTGACCCGGAGGTGGGGTGGTGCTGAGAGTGCCAGGGGTGGAATGCTGCTGAGGGGGCGGCTCGTGGGAGTCACAGTGTGGTGGGTACAGGGACCACGGGGCTCAGAGCCAGGGGCTCAGGTCCGGGTGGCCACAGAGCTATGGCTGCCATCTTGGAAACTCTGGATGGTGGCCAGAGACAGTAAGAGGTGCCCAATGACTTTAATTTCAGACTTCAATTCCAGAGTGAGTGTCGAGGAGGTGGACTACCTGAAAACCACTTGCATTCTTGCTAAGCATTACAGTTCGTATAAATGCAAATATATGCTCCAGTCTGAGGAAGGACATTTTATTCAAAGGATAGCATAGTTATTGTAAGGTACACCAAAAGGGAAAAACATATTAAAGGTTATGTCAATGTGGAGGAAAAACATGCATACACTAGAGAGAATGTAGGGAAATACAAACAGCATTAAAAGGTGAATGATAACTTAAAGGGCTATCATGACTAACATTTGCTTATTAAAACCTGGAGAAGAAAATGAAGAGAAAAATAGCTTTGGTCTCTACACTGCTCTTTTGTGTCCATTGATCAGTGGAACTTGTCTTCAGTGTGTCAAAATATAGAGCTTCAAAATGCATAATCTAAGGCAGAGACAGGAGGATTGCTGAGTTTGCGGCAGCTTGCCTGGGCGCCATAGTGAGCTCAGGGCCAGCCTGGACTACAACGCGAGACCCTGTCTCAAAAAGCAAAAACAAAACAAAAAAAAATGCATAATCTAGAAACCTGTCAACTCTTGCCCCCAGTGTGATATGTTGACGAATGGTATTTAAATACTTTTCCCATATCTTAAAGAAATATATGAACTAGACTGCCCCATGCCAACACATTACAATAACTGAGAAAGCACAAGGGAAAGATGTAGATTTTAAACTCTCTTATCATTTTAAAACATTAAACATCAGATGAGCCCCCTTTCCCTGATCATTGACCCTGAGTGAAAAATAAATGTATAACATTTGAGCTGACGTGGCTCTTGCTGAAGTCACTTCCTGGGTGCTCAGCCCAAGCCTCTCTCGGGCGCTCTGAGCTGTGGGCAGAGGGGTCAGTGCACACACGCCCGTAGGAGTGGCCTGCTGCTGACCAGTGCTGGTTGCTGGACAGTGATCTTTAGTTTCAAATTTTCACCATTGCAGTAGATAAAAGGACACATCTAGCATTAAAGAAGTCAGGATTTTAGGTCATTTGTTGGCAAGAAACACACTATTTACACCTATGTGTTCGATTTATTTCACTCATGAGTGTGGCTGCACCTTGAGGCTATACTCATGCGTGAAACTATAAGACACACATGTGTAAATATCCTATCGTTTCTCCAGTGCAGGAAACTGAAGGTGGACATAAGGTCCAAGATGTACAGTAGGCATTATGAAATAGAAAGTCTGCGAGGGGGATGGGGAGCTATCGGGGCAGGAGAAAGCAAAGCAGGGAAAGAAAAAAATGTGAAGGCAAACATGAAACAAAGGAAAGGAAGCTTACACATAAGGGGGAGGGGCTGACAGGAGGGTCGGGGAATGCGAAAAATAAGAATCAAGATATATCATGTATAGGTACAAATTCTTTTTTTTTTTTTTTTTTTTTTTTGAGACAGGGTCTCGCTTTGTAGTTCAGGCTGGCTCTGAGCTCACTATGTAGCCTAGGCAAGCTTCGAACTCAGCAATCCTCCTGCCTCTGCCTCCTGAGTGCTGGGATTACAGGCATGAGCCACCACGCCCTGGCACTGTGGTATGTGGTATTGATTGCTGGTGGGCGTGAGTCTCCATGCCCAGCATTGTATGTGGTTTCCGGGGATTGAACTCAGGACCTTGCACTTGTGAGGCAGGAGCCGGAACCACTGAGCTAATCCTCTGGTCCAAGGTACAAATTCTTCATGATTAATGTGATCATGATATATGCTTAAGATGTATCAATTAAAAATTATTAGAATATTAGAGTGTTCTCTGTGCCTAAGAATGCTATCTGGGGAGTAATTTAGGTGCTCAAGCCTAAAAATTTAACTAATAAAGTAAGAATAAATGTGATTTAGGATTAAGATAAAAATAATAAAATTTGGTATCCCAAATGTACCATGTAAATAATTCTTCCACTTTTTAAGAAATTCCCATAATAAAAGTACCATAAAGCAAATTAATTGAAAAATAACTTGTCTGATTATAGTATTAAATCTGTTGAACACAATTTCATTAAATATAAATTTTACTCTCATCTTTAATGCTTTCCTCAATTCAATAAGAGTTTACTAACTTAGAGACCATAAATCCTATTTCAGAATAGATGAAATTTTACTCCTCATATTAATGTAGTTTTCAAAAATGATAAATCCCTAAAAAGCTATGATAAAATATCAAAGTATGTAAAACGCTTTCAAATATATTTCAATATTAATTTATGCTGGGCATTTTAATTACATTTAGCTCTTTTAGATGAAGAGTAAACTTTTAAGGTAAAACTGAAACAAAATATAAATAAAGTTTACCTGTTTGCAATCATAGTTTTAAGAAAATTAAGTTATAAATTTGAATGATATTATACCTCATAGCTTAGGTTTGATTGTGTCAAAGAATCATGTTTGTTACTAGAATTCTCCAGAGTTATCTAGAATACAAAGTGACAAGGTGCTCTCGAATTTGTGAAATTAGACATGCCTGATTATTTCCAAGGTTCATCATCCTCCTCCTTTGTTCCTCTTTCCCCTGTGATATGGAAGGTATTCTTAATTGTACCTAAGGCCGACTTTTGTCTCTTTGCTACAAACAGCACATTTGCTGTCCTTTCTGTACTTACCAACAGCATTCCGGCCGATTGTGCGTGGTGGGTGGCTGAGAGCTTCTACCACAGCTGAGCGCACGTTTGCTGTGAGACGGCTCAGAGTGAATGTTCTCGTACCGCGGTCAGCAGCACGGCTCCCAAACACTCAGTTCTACTGGATGAATCAGGATTTTTAAAACGATGTTTACTCTTCTCCCTAATCTTTGAATTTATTAGTTACCATTTGTACTACTAACAGAGTTAATATAAGAACCAAAGCCAACTCAGCAGGTTGCCTTGAGGGGGTAAGTGAGTAATGAATTTTCCCAGAAAAATGCATTTGTTGAGTAGACAGAAGGTCCCAGTGTGGGCTCCGCTGGAATCCTGGGAACAGAGCGAGGCCCAGCTCAGTGAAGGCCGATCTCAGTTCCACTGCGGATCAAGACCTCTTTCTCGCGCTGCTTCGGAGCCTGGATCTGTCCTGCTCAGCGTGCGCGGCGGAGAGGAACCTGCTCACAGAGGGAGCGCGTGGACGCCAGCAGCAAGAGCCAAAACTGTAGCCACAAATATCGACCGTGTTCCATAAAACATTCATCATCAAAGCAGGAAATAGGCTGGATTTAGTCTCGAAGGCCACAGTTTGCTGATCTAAACTCATCATAAGATATTTTTTATTTGTTCTTTTTCTATAAGAGTACTGTCATTCTTTGTCTTTTTTATGACTTATCCATACTGATATAGCTACAGTAAATATATTTTCACTTCTGCATTAAATGAATATATCTAGTACATTAATAGATACTTATAATGATTTTGATTTGGTTTGGATTAGTTTTTCAATTTTAGATCAATACATCCCATATGTTTTATGATCTATACAGAGAAATGGAATTTCAGCCCTTAGTGCTTTCAAATCTTCAATTTTACATGACAGTGGTAAATTGTCATTCTAAGTGACTGCGATAAGGGACATTACGGTGACCAGAGTATCAGAATTCCTGTTTTTCTGTATCCTTATTCTTTATATTTTGTGATCTTTAATTTAGAGTAATTTAGTGGGTATTGTTATTTATTTCTTTTTTTTGAACCTGGAATTAAACTGAGGACCAGATAAGCAGAGAGAGCACCACTGAGCTAAACCCCAGACTGGTATCATTTTTATTATTAAATACATATTGTAATACTTTTGTGGTTTATAAACACTAAAGAAATGACAGGAATTATTAAAATTTTTTAAAACCCAGCTGGACATGGTGGTATGGCTGCATTCCTAACACCCTGGGAGGCTGAGGCAGGAATATTGCTAGTCTGTCACCTGGGCAACTTTGTGACTCAATGAGACCCTGTCTCATAATAAAAAAAAATTTAAAAATGGGGCAGAATCTAGCTCAGTCTAAAGAGCATGTATCAAAATAAACAGATAGGGCCGGAGGGATAGCTCAGTGGTTCCGGCGCCTGCCTCGCAAGTGCAAGGACCTGAGTTCGATCCCCGGTTACCACATATAATGCTGGGCGTGGTGGCTCATGCCTGTAATCCCAGCACTTGGGAGGCAGAGACAGGAGGATTGCTGAGTTTGCGGCGGCTTGCCTGGGCACCATAGTGAGCTCAGGGCCAGCCTGAACTACAAAGCGAGACCCTGTCTCCAAAAAGCAAAAAATAAAAAAAAAAATAAAAATAAAACAATAAATAAACAGATAAATAAAACTCTTATATGATTCTATTTCAATGGAAAATGTTCTTCATAGATGATGCAGTTGCACATGAGACATCCCTTTTCTTATGATTTTCAAGCTAGATGTTGACCGTCTCCGTAGTCCATCTGCTTGGTTTTCAGTCCTGCTAGGAGTTTCAGGTGAGTAAAATCCACCGCGCCACGTGCTTTCTCTCTTAACCAGGTCTTTCCACATTCGCTTGTTACTGCTGCCAAAGACACATTAACAACTTGCCCTGTGCATTCGATTTGCTGGAACTCGCTGCCAATTGAGTATTAAAGGGAACTAGGAACACATGTTTTGCTTTAAAAATCCCTAACAATTTGGACTGGATGATCTGGGCTGAACCAATCGATGCTCCGTCCTTGTCATACGGCCCAGCCTGTGTAATTATCATCCAGGGGACCAGTCGCACTTGAGGACTTTGGATGAGACGGGCAGGTCAAAGGTGGTGCTGTCATCCGACCCACTGTACGACGCAGTGGGAAAGGCACCTCTTATTTAAAATCTCCTACTGTGGTAATTTATATTCATCTGATAACCATTTGGGGGAAAGGGTGAGCGAGCTGGCAGGTGGCCTTTCGGGTAGAGGGCACGTGGCATGCACAGTGTCCCTGGCGCACTCACACAGGCATACTAAAGACGAGGTGCAAGATGCAGACTTCTGGAGTGCGGGGGTTTTCATTCTGACCAACGCCACTACTTGTAACGTATACATTATAATCTAGACATCTTCTCAACGAACTGGGACTGATTTGGGTGTGTTTAATACATTTATGAGCATAACATGTGGTTTGTTCTTAACATGTCAGAGGCAGAGCTAAGATTATCTATCGCATTAGTATTTATAGTTTTAATGCATATAATTGCTTTGCAGGATTTTTTCAGGTTAATGAATGGAAACTGAGCCCCTCACTTTTTTCAAGCATGATTCATTCTTTTTTATAATGCTGGCACAAAACCACTGTAAAACATCCTTTTGAAATATGATATTCCTGAAAGCACATTTAGATCAAAGTGAGAAAATGTCATTTAAAGCCTGATCATCAAAACAACTGTCTTTTTTTTATCATGTGTGTAAAAACAGACACATGTACGTTCAAACAAAACATTCCTTTATTCTATTAAGACTATAATCTTGGGCCGGAGGGTTAGCTCAGTGGTTCCGGCGCCTGCCTCGTAAGCGTAAGGACCTGAGTTCGATCCCCGGTTACCACATATAATGCTGGGCGTGGTGGCTCACGCCTGTAATCCCAGCACTCGGGAGGCAGAGACGGGAGGATTGCTGAGTTCGCGGCGGCTTGCCTGGGCACCATAGTGAGCTCAGGGCC